>APFE030421562.1:0-16365 GCA_000404065.3 Pinus taeda
TGAACTTCAAGAATGCCAAATATTGAAGAAGTGAGTGATTGTTAGGGATCAATTATCACCACAACCCGTTCCATCAATGAAGAATGTCTGCTAAAGAGAGCAATCACTGAAGCAGCAGTGGGAAGGAAGACAACCAGATCCATATCAAGAACAAATTCATATTTCTATATAAAATAGCCTTGACATATTAAATTTGAGGTCCAAAGTATCCATGCCAGCTTCATTAACTTAGGAAATTAACATGCCACTGTGAAATCTAAGGAATGGACAACTCTGTGACTTGGGAGGATATTGAAACAATAGCAGTTCTATGCAATATGAGCAAAGTCTCTATCTGTTTGAAACTTGTCAGACCCACTAAGCATACAACTTCTATTCTGATAATAAGAACAAGTAACAAATCCAAGTGTTCAATGCGATCTGACAAATTATTGCTGGTGACAAAAACTTCTGGAAGCATAAGAAAGTAGTTAGATGGCATACGAGGATAAAGACATAAAAGGCTTGAAAGGACATGGTCAAACTGTGGGAAAAACCGAAGAAGGTAAACAATCATTAAAAACTTTATAGTAAGCATAATTTTACGAAATTAGTCTTTCACCATAAACCAGAGAGCAAATTGTATAGCTGAACGAGTGCTTTTGTCATTAGTGTCTCATCAATAGGATTTCCATAAAACACAAATTCACATATAAAATGGGAATTCATTGTTCAACAACCAAATTTTTGGCAATAATATAAGCAAAATAATTAGACTCATCATGGAGGGTAATCAATAAGACCAACTGCAACACATTTGCAATCCACATGATATAGTGTTGCAAAAAATCTAATTTTCATGATGACAATAATCACATACTAATAATACATATTAACAAAATGTTCTGGCTGTTGACAGAATAATGGCAAGACTGAAATCTCTTGTTATTTTGATTTCAAAAACTAAAATGTAGAACTTTGGTCATTTGATGCAGGGGCATCATTCCTGGTTGCATTTGTGTTGTTAAGCAAATCAGATATGCTCCTTGTCAATCTCCTAGAAGCCACTGTATTTGTCATCAAATGCTTTTTAATATTCACCAATATTATTACCACATCTTTCATAGTTGGTCTTTCTTCAGGGGAATCTTTTGAACAAAACAAACCAACTTCTATCAAAGAAAGTATGCATTTATATACATTATCTTCTTCAAATTCATCTCCATTCATCCCGGTTAAAACAATGTTATCAATTACCTCCTTCACTCTGTTTGGAAATGCGAAATTAACCCACTTGTGCAATGTTAGGTCTCCAACAAATATGTCACTTGTTGGTCTCTTTCTAGTAAGCATTTCCAATAACAAAATGCCATAGCTGTAAACATCTCCTTTGGTTGAAACTCTCTCACCTAATCCATACTCTGCATTAAAGACAACCTTAATCAAATTTTTAATAGAAAAGTCTATGCAAAATCATTAAAGAGAAAGTAATGTTTTAAAAAGATATACCTGGGGCAATGTAGCCCACTGATCCTTTCAAAGAAAATGTTGAGGCAAGTGAATCATTAGAGGATGCACCAATTAATCTTGCAATACCAAAATCTGTTACATGGCCTGTCATGTCTTCATCTAAAAGCACATTATTTGGTTTTATATCACAATGCACTACTTGCACAAAACAATAATGATGAAGATATTCCATGGCATGGGCCACATCTATGGCAATGTTTAATCTTGTTTTCAACCCTAGGTGACATACATCCTCATTGTTGTTGTCAGACCTGTTAGGATAAAGATGCTTCTCTAAGCTTCCATTAGACATAAATTGGAACACTAAACCTTTGAAATGGAGGTTGGAACATGAGGTTATGATCCTCACCAAATTCCGATGTCGGACCTTCTGCAAGACACTACATTCTGCTTTAAAGCTCTTCTCAATCTGGTCATTTTGCAAGTCTAGAACTTTGACAGCAACAAGTGTGCCATCACTCAAAATTCCCTTGTACACTGAACCAAAACTACCGGCTCCAATCAAGTTGGCCTCAGAAAATCCATTAGTTGATATGTGAAGTTCTTGATATGAGATCCTTTGAATTAGAGCTCGTGACAAATCCATGTTTTGCATATGGATATTCCTTCTCCGAAAAAATCCCAAAAGTAAACAGCACAGTATAAAAACAATAGCTCCACTCATTGGTAATAATACTTTTTTCACAAAGGGAAAATGACCTTTGGTTGATGGACATGCGGGTAACCTGAATACTTGTGGCCCACAAAGGCCAGGATTTCCAGTGAAATAAATGGAAATGGTCTGATTTGCAAATATACCACCTTCTGGAATTTCCCCTGTTAGATTGTTGAAAGAGAAATTCAAATATTGAAGCATTTTCAACTTCTCAAGTGATTCTGGTATTGTACCCACTAAGGAGTTAGAAGAGAGATCTAGCTTCACAAGACTTTGCAAATTTCCAAGTGAATCTGGAATAAATCCTTGGAAGGCATTTTGAGATAAATTCAATGACTGTAATTCGCTGCAGCTTCCTAGTGTAGGTGGAATGACCCCAGTCAACTTATTGGCAGAAATGTCTATAGCTTGAACCATTGTAATTTTACCAATCCCCATGGGCAAAGAGCCTTCTAATAAATTCCATGACAAATTCAAGTAGAAATCTAAATCATGAAGTTCAGCAATTTCTGGTGGTATGCTACCAGTGAGCATATTGTGAGACAAGTCAAGCAATTCCAAATTTGTACAGCCTCCCAAGCTAGCAGGTATGCTTCCTGATAAGTGGTTGTTATGAAGGAAGAGTCTCCTTAGTTGTTTAAGGGGTGCCAGGGGTGCAAAGGAATTGGAAATATTTCCAAAAAGTCTGTTTTTGCTAATGTCCAAAAGACCAAGATGTTGTAATTGTTCAAAGTCATCAGGTATGTTTCCTTCTAATCTATTGTTTCCTAAATTCAATCTTTCTAATTTTTTAAGGTTTCCTAATGATGGAATGTTGCCATTTAAAAAGTTTCCACTTAAATTTAGGTAAGTCAGGCTGCTAAGATTGTTGATAGATGTAGGGATGCTTCCTTCTATTATGTTGTTTGCTAATGACAAGAAAGTTAAATTGGTAGAGAGTTTTCCTATGGAAGGGGGCAAAACACCACTAAATATATTATTGCTCAACCTTAATTCTTGTAGATGAGAACAATTAGTAAGAGATAGAAGAAAGAGCATGGTTGTAGTGCCACCACTATCCAGCCCATTAAAATGTAAGCTTAATTCTTCAAGGAGGGATAGCTTACTCAACTCTACTGGCACACTCTGAGTCAACTTGTTGTGGTCGAGGAGGAGTATTCTTAGATTGGAGCAATTCCCAATAGAATTTGGTATCTTTCCACTAAGTTGATTTCCCCATAAAGAAAGGAAACTCAAACTATTGAGCATGGCACCAAATTCTGATGGAATGTGCCCTCTTAATTTGTTTCTGTTAATGTCCAAGAGTGTGAGTGTGCAAATATTTGAAAAAGAAGCGGGAATGGTCCCTGACAATTCATTCTCAAATAGGTAAAGCATTTGCAAACTAGTGAGCAAACCTAATTCTTGTGGAATGCTGCCAGTGAGTTTGTTTGAGGAAATTGCCAAATAAGTCAAGGTGGAAATATTAGACAAAGAGACGGGAATAGTTCCTGACAATTCATTTTCAAACAGAGAAAGCAATTGCAGACTCGTGAGCTGGCCCAATTCTTGTGGTATACAGCCAGTGAGCTTGTTCATCTGAATTTCCAAGTGACTCAAAGTGGAGATATTGGAAAGAGAAGCAGGAATGGTGCCAGACAATTCATTATAAGATAGCTTAAGTGTTTGTAAATTGTTGAGCAGACCCAAATCTACTGGAATGCTTCCAGTAAGATTGTTGTTATCAATTTCCACATCAGTCAAAGTGGAGATATTGGACAAAGAAGTAGGGATGGTACCTGATAATTTATTTTCAAATAAATAAAGTATTTGTAAACTAGTGAGCATGCCCAACTCTCGTGGAATGCTACCAGTGAGTTTATTTGTATCTATTTCTAGTTCAGTCAAAGTGGAGATATTTGAAAAAGAAATAGGTATGTTGCCTGACAATAGATTTGTGGTAAGATAAAGCGTTTTTAAATTAGGTAGTAAGCCCAACTGTGGTGGAATGACACCAGTGAGCATGTTAAATTCAATACTCAAATCAATCAAGGCTGAAAGGTTTCCCAAGGAAGAGGGAATGGTACCTGTTAGGGCGTTGGTTCCTAAGAAAAGTTGTTGCAGAGAGGTTAAGGAACCGAACTCCCTGGGGATAATCCCGCTCAGATTGTTGAAGGAAAGCGCCTTGTAAACCAGATTTCTGCAACTGTGGATTTCGCTTGGAATACTTCCTTCCAATTGATTGTACGACAATCTGAGCTTCTTCAGACGAAAGAGGCGTCCCAACTGGGGTGGGATATGACCGTGTAAAGAGTTGTTTGAAAGATCAAGTGTGTGGAGAAATGACAAATTGCCAAGGTAAGGAGAAATGGAGCCACCCAGATCGATGGAACTGAGGTTGAGGGAGACTACTCTGTTTTGCAGTGGATGACGACGACTGCATGTAACAGCAGTCCAGTTGCAAATGGGGACTGCAGGACTCCAATCTGCCATGTAATGATAAGGATCGTCTGAAATCAGCTTCTTGAATGCCATCAGGGAGTGCCGATCATCTCGAAAAGAGTGAGCAGAGGAGGAGAAAGAAAAGATGAAGAGGAGAAACAGTATAGCAAAAGAAAAACAGAGAGACCCCATAGTGCAATCCTATACGCCTCTTCAACACTTATGAAATGGGGATTGGGGGTTGTCTTGGAAAAAATGCCACATTCCACAACAGGGAGGTGAAAATGCAGGGGAGATTCGCAGCTCTATGTGGCTTCTCACAACTATTTATAAGAGAATTGAAGTGAAGATAAACTCGGCGGTCGATGATGGGGTGACAGCACTATTACTAATATTCCACCATTTGTCTGATTGCATCCCTAATAATTGTGGTAGTGCTAAGCCAGTGGGAATTGAAATGATTTGAGGATGGACTGACAGGCTAAAGGCTGGGACGCACTAAGGACTCTGTACTGATTGAGGGAGGAGGTTGCTATGGCTGTCATCTTGTGATAGGATTTAGTGTGACTGAACTGAGTGGCAGAGAGGGAAGGTTCCTGGAAGGTGTGATTGGATTTACTGTCACTGATCCACTGGCAGCTAGAGAGAGAAAGGTCACCATAAGGGAGGGAAGAATTCCACCACAACAAAATTCCAAGTACCTTTGATTCGTGAAGGCAAAATCAAGAGAGTACGAACGTTGACAGTGAAATGGAACTGTGGAAATTAAGGTGCATGAACAAGAAAAATTCTGCGGTCGGTGATGAGGTGACAGCACTATTGCTAATATTCCACCATTTGTCTGATTGCATCCCTAATAATTGTTGTAGTGCTAAGCCAGTGGGAATTGAAATGATTTGAGGACGGACTGACCGGCTAAAGGATGGGACGCACTAAGGACTCTGCACTGATTGAGGGAGGAGGTTGCTATAGCTGTCATCTTGTGATAAGATTTAGTGTGACTGAACTCAGTGGCAGAGAGGGAAAGGTTCCTGGAAGGTGTGATTGGATTTACTGTCACTGATCCAGTGGCAGCTGGAGAGGGAAAGGTCACCATAAGGGAGGGAAGAATTCCACCACAACAAAATTCCAAGTACCTTTGATTCTTGAAGGCTAAAGCAAGAGACTACGAACGTTGACAGTGAAATGGAACTGTGGAAATTAAGGTGCATGAACAAGAAAAATTCGGCGGTCGGTGATGGGTTAACAGCACTATTACTAATATTCCACCATTTGTCTGACTGCATCGCTAATAATTGTGATAGTGCTAAGCCAGTGGAAATTGAAATGATTTGAGGACGGACTGACTGGCTAAAGGATGGGACGCACTAAGGACTCTGCACTGATTGAGGGAGGAGCTTGCTATGGCTGTCATCTTGTCATAGGATTTAGTGTGACTGAACTCAGTGGCAGAGAGGGAAAGGTTCCTGGGAGGTGTGATTGGATTAACTGTCACTGATCCAGTGGCAGCTAGAGAGGGAAAGGTCACCATTAGGGAGGGGAGATTTCCACCACAACAAAATTCCAAGTACCTTTGATTCTTGAAGGCTAAAGCAAGAGACTACGAACGTTGACAGTGAAATGGAACTGTGGAAATTAAGGTGCATGAACAAGAAAACTCGCACAAAGAAGCGGCGTAGAAATTACCTACTATCCTCTGCATGATGAATGCATTGTTTCATGAACGGGTAGAATCCTACCATAACAAAATTCCAAGTAGATTTGATTCTTGAAGGCTAAAACAATAAAGTGCGAATGCTCATAATGAAATGGGACTGTGGAAATTATGGTGCGTGAACAAGAATAATGACACAAAGCTATTGTCCTCCGCATGATGATGCATCTGAACAAAGTAACAGTGTACGAAACAGGTTTTGAGTTGTCATGTATTGTTTAATGCATCTGAATACAGTGCACGAAATAGATTGAAAAATAAGAGATGAATGTATTAATATAAAGCAATTTTAAATAGAAAACGTAACATGATGGATCAAACAGTGACGATGGTTAATAGAAAACGTAACATGATGGATCAAACAACGATGATGGTCAATAGAAAACATAACTTGCTTATTGCTGGTATATTTCTGTTTGGAATTTCAATTCTAAGTAAAAATAATAATCAGAAAGTAAAACATTACAAAAAAATTATACAACTACGTAATATGAATTTCAATAGTTTTATATATATAGGTGTGTAAATAATTTTTTAAAATTAAAGTTATTTGATTAAGGAAAAAAGTTTAAAAATCAATTTCGGTTAATTTATTGTTTGTAATAAAAAACTTAATTATATAGTTAATTAAATTGTAAAGTTTTTAAATCCTTAATTATTTAAGGGGATGAAATGAAATGATATTTTAATGCTCACGAGATTAAAAATAGTTTATGGGTCATCAATTCCCTATTTTCATCTTTTGCAATTTAATCTTTTTTTATTCAAATTGAGGATGAGCTGATCCAACCTTTTTAACAGTCTCCTCGCTGAAAAGACAATGGCAAGAAACCAATGCTAATATATTCTCATAACTTTATTTGATGTCATTGAACACATCACATTCCAAAATGAAATGTTTTTCTGATTCCACTGCCCCAGACATGCAAAAATGTACACACCCATTATTCTCAAGCTTCTTTAGGCCTTTTCCACCATCCCATTTCACACCAAAGTTGATCCGAATTGGTTCTTAATTGAGCAATAAGAACCTTTTCCCTCCACAGAATGCTAGCGCCAATGTACTCTATTTGTTTGAGATCACACATAGGGTTGAATTCCTCAATGTAGTACTTCTTTTTCCTACCCAACTCTTTTCCCATACCTGTTTATGAAATTTCTCCATAGCAAAATTATTTAGCTCCTTGCTATTTGTGGGACAAGAATTGAGGTGGATATTTCATTTTTGCATCTATGTGTAGTTTTGTCTCATCAATGTTTTCTTTCTTTCACTCATGCCCTCATTGAAGATAACATTAGGCCCTGTACCTACTCCCGTTTGTTCAATTATTTTAGATATCTTAGGAGCCGCACCATAGCAATTGCTTCGATGATAGTATCTCCTGTTTCACTCAAGATTATCTCATAAGGTACCGAACTTCTTATTTTGAACTTGCTCTTGATCAGGTGTTTTTAGATTTTCTCAATTTGTTTACATTTTGAGATGGGGGTGCTACTAGCCCATGATTCACACCCATATAGAATCATTGGACAAACTAGGAGTTCAAAAAGCACTTTAATCATTTTCCAATCTCATAACTTTGTTTCTATACATTTGTTTTGAAGAGCATATAATGCTTTCCACCGTCCTAAAATTATTGTCTTTCTGCGACCCTCCCAATTAAGTTTGTTGTTGAAATCAATCCCAAAGTACTTGTACTTGTTTACTTCTTCAAGAATGTTTCATTCAAAGAAGAACATATGCTCGCTCTGCATCCTTTTATGAGAGAAAAACATTATTTTGGTCTTGCTAGTATTGACTTGCATCCCCACTGCTCTACAAAAATGCTCAAGGGTATATAGGTGCATTTGCAGTCCATGGGCCGATTTAGCAATCAATACAAGATCATTAGCATATAAAAGAAACTTTATCACAAACTCCCGCAACCGAACACCATCTCCACCTTGCAACCTTGTTTGACTCCAATGTCACTTCTAAAGCTTTTTGAAATACCCACTGAGGTTCTAATTTCAACTTTCACCTCTTCATAAAGTCTATTAACAACGACTCAATAATGCAAAGGAATTTCAAGTTCTTCCTTTCTACGCCACAACTCATCTCTGGGGATTGTGTCAAATGTCTTTTTGAAGTCAACAAAGTAGCATAATACTTCTTCTTTGACCCCCCAAACCTTTTCAATAATGTGTCTCAACGTGATACCATGATCCACTGTAGAATGCTTTGGCCTAAAACCTGCTTGTCCTTTTGCCCTCTTTTCTCTTACTTCTGCCCACTTACTGATTCTATTTTCTACCATGTTGTTGAAAAGCTTTGCAAACAAAGGATAAATCATAATGGTTCTATAACTGGAAGGATTATTAATGTCTCCACTTATAAAAAGGGGTATTGTTAGGCTACTTGTTCAGTCTCTTGGGAATCCTTGTTGAATGTTGTTGTTGAATATTTCCATGATGTGTGGTGCAAGAGTGTTCATTCCCCATTTTAGATACTCTGCTTGAAGCTCAACTAAGTCTTTTTCCTTTCCTATTTTCAGCTTTAGCGTCATAGTTTAAACAATTCAAAGTTTACGATTAAAAAAATGGAGATGAAATTATCTTAATATCATTTTTCAAATGCATAATCAAACTGCCATGTCAGAGAGAGATCAACTACAAGCACAAAACATCAGTGGTATAATAGATCATGACAGGGAGCATCAAAACTTTGTTTATATTTCTTTTGGAATTTTAGTGGCCTGTTCAGAAATTAGGATTTTGTTCCAGAAGTGGTTTTACCTACATGCATGTTGGAGGGTTCATTCTTTATCTAAGAGAGGGTGGGTAAGTCATCTGATTTTTTTGGAGTTTTGTATCTTCATTTTGTTGCTAGACGATATGCCAAGCTCTTTAACTTTCTTTTTAAGCTATTTACAAATGGAGGCATTTGGTTTTCTGGGAAAGAATGAGGTTGCTTTTGACTATTACCAAGCATAAACACTGAAATTGTGGGGAGAGGGGATCCTTAATTTTGCTGTAAATTTGTTCTTTTGTTATGCATTGATTGAGATGGATGTTGCCAAAGAATGATATAAAAATTCAGGAGACAGGGGAGTTCCTAATTTTTCTATAGAACTGCAGAATATAGTTGGAAACTTGCACATACGAACACATTTTTTTCCATGCCCCATGCTGTAGAATTTAATGTTTATAGATGCAATGGAGGTCTAGACAAATGAGTCTCTACTCATGGAATTATTTATTCTTCACTTTACAAACATTGGAACGGAGTTGCAAGACAATGAGTCATATATTTTTGCCAACTTGGCTAAGGTATTAAACAAAACAATGCCATGTAAATGGTTTGAGACGGAGAAGGAAAAACAACGATTCTTACAAAATATCTATTTCCATTATTTGTGGTTGAGCAATAAATTTCTGTTGGTGAGGCAAGCAATCATGACAACATCCAATTAGAGACAATGGAATAACAAGACTAACAAGACTTAAAAGACGGTGTACAATTATGTAATATTTCTTTTTTTATAAGGTCAAATGGACAAATTTACTCATGGTATTTACTCTAGTATCTGCCCATGGTATTTGCTTTCCATGAAAAACAATAAAATAATGTTTCTAGAGAATCCATCAAGCCTATAAAAGAGGATAGTTTTTTTTTTTTTTAAGGATCAAGATGCCAAAAGAAATATAGTGGTTGGAGTTTAATTATTATGGGTCAAGTTCTTATCATGAGATCGAATTATGCCATATCATTGAAGACTAAATTCTTCAATTGAGTAAATTCACAGATTCACTGAGCCAGATTTAATTGGAAGGTCGAAGAAGAAATTGTTTTGGCCAAACTATTATTATTTGGTTTATTCTTCTAAAACCCCAGATCAAATAATATTTTGTGGAGTTAAAGGCAACGAACGTCTTTGTAATTAGAAGCGGAGGATTGATCTACCATATTGAAGCCATATTTGAAATTTCAAGCTGGTGCTTGTCTGATCTTGAAGAGAGGACAAATTTTCCACCGGATTGTGAAGAGTGCTAAGTTATATTAAAGGGGAGAATTTGAAATTGTGTGACCTGCGAGCATTGACATTCTCCAAAGGTCAAGCTGTTTTATTTTTTTTATTGTTTTCAAACATAACCCAGAGATGGTTAATGGGTCAAGTTTGGCTCACTGAAGCAACCAAGAACCATTGCTGAGTGTGGACCGAATCTCCATTTCTGCTGGACGAAGATATTGCGTGGGCAATTTATATGGCTGATTAAGATTCGAAGCTACACAAATTGGGTGGCTGAAGCTTCAAAAGCTTCATAACTACTATTTTTCAAAGGGTAAAACTTGCTACAAGAAAGGGTTATTTCTATTAGTTGAGGCTGTTAGAAGTTTGACAACGAATTATGTAAATTTGGGTAAAAATGTAACTAGTTTGTTTTATACTGAAATAGCAGTTATGTAACAGAGGAGGCTTGTATAAAACTAGTGAATGCCCGAGAAATGTAATCGTGGAGAATCATTGTTGAATTAATAGAGATTCCAATCCCTTGCCCCGTGGATGTTTCCTTGACACCATGTCAAGGTTTTACCACGTAAATCCTGTGTGTTTATTTTTGTGTTTGGTTTCAGTTTTCAGTCAGTTATGTTCTTTCCTTGGTTAATGTATAATTGTTCTTTCTTGATTAGTAACTCATTCATCTAGAAACAATAATTGGTATTAGAGTGATTAGTTGAATCGGGGCATGTGAGAGATCAGAAAGCCACTTGTGTTCTCACGTTGTTGCGTGGAGAGCAGAAGCTCTGCGTGTGGACTTTTTTTTTTGCTTCGTGAGGGCAGGCGGAGGTGGACTTCTTTTGTAGAAGCTCATTGCTACCTAGGTTCTGCGTGTGGACTTCTTTGCTGCGTGAAGGCTGGAAGAGCCTGTCTCTATGTGAAGGCAAGCACTAAACTCCATCTCTGCGTGAAGTGCAGAACCGTAAAGTGCAAAACCTGTGTGCTGCTGCCTTGTCCATCTACGTGCTTGGAGGAGGCCCTGTATTGTAAACCTCTGGTGAAGGGCTGGGTTGATTGCCGCGTGAGGACAAAGAGGAGTCTGGAACGAGGTGAAGAGGAAGCTGCCAAACCTCTGGTGAAGGGCTGCGTTGACTGCAGCGTGAGGAGGAAGCCGTGAACCTGTTGCCTGTGTGGTAGAGCCATCGAACGAGGTAGAGCCTGCATGTGTGAGGGCAAGAGCTGTTGTCTAGCGAAGAGGAAGGCGTTGTCCCTACGTGCTGATTGCATGGAAGAGCCATAGAACTAGGCAGAGCCTGCGTGAGAGGATACTACCAGACCTGTGTGAGAGGAGGACCGTGATCTCTGCGTGTTGGAACGCTTGAGAAAGTCTGCCGCAAACGCTGGCCTTGCCGCCATTATTAACATTGGATGCTGTCATGAATCCTGGTATTTTTTGAAAGAAATTTTGTCTCGGATTTTTTTTTTTTCCAAAAAGTTGTGAAAATAAAGATTTGTGTAAATTGAAGAAATTCTAGAAATAAAAGGGTGGATGTGTGTAAATTGAAGAAAAAAAGACAAAGGTTGTTTTTTTTAATTGAAGGAAAGGAAAAAAGTTTTTTTTTAAAGGGTTTTTTCTATTTAATTGAAAAGAAAACTTTCTTAGAGAAATAAGGAAAGATACACACTAGTTGAAAGACTGAAACCCTAGGAGAAGAACAAAATGGCCAAGATGTCGAATGTGAAATTCGAGGTGGAGAAATTCACCGGAAAGAGAAATTTTGCTCTTTGGAAATTGAAGGTAAGGGATCTGCTTGTGCAACAAGGGTTGCACAAGGCATTGGATGGGGCAACTAAGAAACTTGCAACCATGACTACTTCAGACTTGGAGGACATGGATGCCCAAGCTCTCAGTACCATTCGGTTATGCCCGGCGGATGAAGTTCTATTCAATATTGTTGAAGAGACTACAGCTTCAGGATTGTGGGAAAAACTGGAAAAACTCTATATGACAAAGTCATTAACCAATAGAATGTATCTAAAAAGACAGTTGTACAGTCTTCGAATGAAAGAAGGTTCAAAAGTTACTGAACATTTGAATGTTTTTAATACACTTATATGCCACTTAACAGATATGGAAGTTAAAATTCAGGAAGAAGATAAAGCCATAACCTTGTTGTGTTCTCTGCCCGAATCATGGGATCACTTCGTAACTTCAATTAGCTTGAGCACTGTTGATTCTTTGAAGTTTGAATCAGTCGTGGGAGCTCTCATGTCTGAAGAAGTACGAAGGAAATCCAGTACTGAAACAGTTGCATCAAAAGCCATGGTAGCTAGAGGACGCTCAAAGGAAAGAGGAGAAAAACCAAGGGGGTCTTCCAGATCTAAAACGAAGGGAAAGAAGTGTAAGGCAAAATGTTGGCACTGCAATAAAATTGGACACTTGAAGAAAGACTATTGGAAACAAAAAGAATCCGATAACTCGAAGAAGGAAGTGAAGCAGGTCGATTCAAGTATGATAGATGAAGTTTTATCTGTTGAAGAATTATGTATGATAGATGAAAGTTCACCTGAATGTAATGTCTCTTAGGGTTTAGATAGCTAGTTATTAGACTCTAGTGCTTCTCATCACATGTGTCCACACAAAAATTGGTTTACTTCGTATGAAAATGTAAATGGTAGTTCTGTGTTTATGGGTCATTATGTGTCATGTCAGATTGCTGGGATGGGGATTATCAGGATTAAGATGTATGATAACATAGTTATAACATTAACTAGAGTTTGGGAGTGTTAGATTCACATGGTTATAAGTTTACAGGTAAGGATGCCGTCTTGAAAGTCTCTAAAGGAGCCCTAGTGGTTATGAAAGAAGAAAAGGTCAAAAATCTTTACAGATTAAAGGAAGTATTCAGGTCAGTGAAGTAGCGGTTGCGTTAGAAAAGGAAGAAGCGAGTACTCATCAATGGCATTAAAGATTAGGTCATATGAGCGAGAAAGGACTTCAGATACTGATGAAACATAAATCTCTTCCCGATCTGAAATCCTTGAAGTTAGATTTCTGTAAACATTATGTGTATGGAAAACAGTGTAAACAGAGATTTAAAGTTGGAAATCATAAAAGTAAAGATATTTTAGACTATATTCATTTTGATCTGTGGGGACCATCCCCTGTTGTGTCATATGGAGGTGCTCTATATTTTTTAACGTTTATTGATGATTTCTCCCATAAATTTTGGGTCTTTATGCTAAAAAAGAAAGCTGATGTATTCAATGTCTTTAAACAATTTAAAGCAATGGTAGAGAAAAGAACAGGGAAATCTATTAAATGTTTAAGAACTGGCAATGGTGGTGAGTTCACTTCAATTGAATTTGAACAATACTATAAGGATGAGGGAATTATTAGACACAAAACTGTTGTTTATACTCCTCAGAAAAATGGTGTTATCAAGCGTATGAATCAGACTCTTATGGAAAGAGCTAGAAGCATGATCAGCAATGCTAACTTGCAAAAGGAGTTGTGGGCAGAAGCAGTATCTGCTGCTTGTTATTTGGTTAACAGATCACCTTCAGTATCAATTAATTGTAAAATTCTTGAAGAAGTTTGGACAGGTCAGTCTTGTGATTATTCACATTTGAGGATATTTGGTTGTGATGCTTATTCTCTTATGCCTGAAAATCAGCGTTCAAAATTAGATCCAAAATTAAAGTGTTATGTATTTGTTGGGTATGACTATGCAATGAAAGGATACACGTTGTGGGATCCTACATTGCAGAAGATAGTCATTAGTCGAGATGAAACATTTGATGAATCTTCTCTTTTAAAGTCAAATGTTGAAAGAATTGAATAGGAACAGGTATTGCCAAATCAATGAGTTCAGTTGGAGGCTAGACCTTTCGGTGACAGTCAAAAGGAAGGAGAGACTTCTGGAGAAAAAGTTGTTGAAGACAAAAAGGAAGCCGTTGAAGCTTCTGAACCAGTTCAAGTTTCTGAACTAGTTCAGCAACCAGTAGCTCTACGAAGGTCTACAAGGGAAAGAAAAACTCCCAAAAGGTATGAAGATTCTGCTTTATCTTTTTCTTTGATTACTGAAGATGGGGAACCTTCTTGTTATCAGGAAGCAGTAGATGATACAGATAGTGAAAAATGGAAAACGGCTATGAAAGAAGAAATGGATTCCTTAGCCAAGAACAATACTTTGGATGTTGTAGAGCTTCCTGAAGGGAGAAGTGTTGTTGCATGCAAGTGGGTCTTCAAACTAAAACGAAAAGTTGATGGAAGTATCGAAAGGTATAAGGCGAGATTGGTAGCAAAAGGGTATTCTCAAGTTGAAGGTATAGACTTTCATGAGATTTTATCTCCAGTTGTAAAAATTGTTTCTATTCGTATAGTGTTGGCACTAACTGCGTTACTTAATCTTGAGTTAGAACAGTTAGATGTTAAAACAACTTTTCTACATGGTGATTTGAATGAAGAGATATATATGGAACAACCAGAAGGTTTTATAAAAGGTCACAGCAGAAGATTAGTTTGCAAGCTCAGGAAATCATTGTATGGTCCGAGGCAGTCTCCCAGACAATGGTACAAGAAGTTTGATTCCTTCATGGTGAGCCAGAACTTTATAAGAAGTGAGTATGATCATTGTGTATACTTCAAAAGTTTCAATGGCATATTCATTATCTTAGCTTTGTATGTTGATGATATGCTTATTGCAAGCAAAAGCATGGAAGAGATCAACAGGTTAAAGGCTCAACTCTCTAGGACATTTGATATGAAGGATCTTGGAGCAACAAAACATATCTTGGGCATGGAGATACACAGAGACAGGAAAAATGGTAAGCTTTGGTTATCACAACAGAAGTATGTGGAGAAAATTCTCTATGAACAATGTGAAACCTGTTAATGTTCCACTAGCTTCCCATTTTAAGCTTTCTTCGGTTTTAAGTCCTAGAACTGATGAAGAAAAGAGTACATGTCTAATGTCCATATGCAAATGCGGTAGGCAACGTAATGTATGCGATGGTATCTACAAGACCTGACATTTCACATGCAGTTGGAGTTGTCAGCAGGTTCATGGCAAATCCAGGTAAAGAACATTAGCAAGTAGTGAAATGGGTGCTTCGAGATCTAAGAGGCACAAGTGACCATTGCATCGTCTTTAATGGTAGTGAAGGATCATTCTGCAGATATGTAGATGTTGACTTTGCAGGTGATTTGGACAAAAGAAGATCTACTACAGGTTATGTCTTTACTCTTGCAGGTGGAGCAATTAGTTGGATGTCAAAGCTTCAAGAAACAGTTGCGTTGTCCACTACCGAAGCTGAATATATAACTTCTTCAGATGCCAGTAAAGAAGCAACCTGGTTAAAGGATCTGCTTGATGAGATTGGAAGGACGCAGGAGAAAGTGAATGTACTTTGTGACAGTCAAAGTGCTATTCACTTGGCTACAAATCCTGCTTATCACAACAGAACCAAGCACATTGATGTAAGGTATCATTTTCTGAGACATGTGATCGATGGCAGAAAAGTAGCTCTTCAAAAGGTCCATATGTGAGAGAATTGTGCAGACATAATCACAAAACCAGTTACAGTAGAGAAGTTGCGATGGTGTTTAGCTTCTCTTGGCTTGCAGAAAAGATGATGAATGGGCATGAGCAAGGGATTAGGAAATTTTTTGTCAAGTTGGAGTTTGTTGGAAGTTTGACAACGAATTATGTAAATTTGGGTAAAAATGTAACTATTAAGGAATTTAGACTTCTGTGATCCATAACATTGTTTAGATAATTTTCGGCGAAATCACATAAATAATCTTTTGTCGACGCGTTTTGAACCAACCAGTGTGGTTGATCGTCAGGACAAGTTGAAGAACTGATCCAGCGTAGCTAGTTAAATAGTATGGGTAGAGACTCCAACAGCTAGATTTATAACGGCTAATTTCGACCTTATGACCCCAGCGAAATAATCATTATATTTTTAATTATGATTATTCCTTGAAAATATTTAAAATAGGTAAATTTATATAAGAAAAGGACTCTTACAAGTTAGTAAATCAATTATATATTTAACTAAAAATAATTGTTTATATATAT
>APFE030421567.1:4343-17948 GCA_000404065.3 Pinus taeda
ATAAATCTCAAATCCTTCAAGTTGCTCCACATAGACCTCTTCTTTGATAGAACCATGCAAGAACGCGGTCTTGACATCCATCTGATGTAGGTTCCATCCTTGTGAAGCTTCGAGCAGATGGTCATATATCTGGCAACAGGTGCAAATATCACATCATAGTCTATACCTTCCTTCTGGGAGAAACCACGAGCAACAAAACGAGCCTTATACTTTTCCATACTTTCATTTATTGCATGCTTTATCTTGTAAAACCATTTAGAAGTGACAATTGTCTTGTCCTCGGGTCTAGGAACTACTTCCCAGACATCATTCTCCATAATAGACTCATATTCTTTGGTCATAGCATCCTTCCATACTTGATGCTTGACGACATCTGAGAATGATGAAGGCTCATTTTGTATGATCGTGCTCATGATGGTCAGGTATTCCTGATATCTGTTAGGTTTCTTACTTTGACGAAAGGTTCCTCAGGGTGCAACATATCCTTCAACATCATTAAGTAGCCCCCTAAGCCATGAAGGCCTCTTCCTAGAAGAGGAAAGCTCAGGTGGATAAATAAGATCCATGGGTTCCTCCACATCAGGCATTATTACATCATCTACCTATAGAGATAGTTTCCACAAGCGTACGGTTCTTCCTTTTTGCCACACCATTCTGCTCAGGAGTATTTGGTGTAGTAGTCTCCCTCTTAATGCCAACCTCAGATATCCTTTAGTGAACCAACTATAATATATCAAAGGTCTTGCTTTGGCTTAAGGGGAATGGTCCCCTTTTGAGCTTTCCTTCGGCACATCCCAGACATACAACTTCTTTCTCTACTTGGAATTCGGGCATCCCTATCACCATTTGTTTTACATCGGGTAGAGCTTTGTAATGAAGGTGGGCAAACCTCCGATGCCAAAGTTTGGACTGAAGAGTTGTGTCACAAGACATGACACCTAGCAGACTTCCATCAACCTGATATAATGAAGCAACACTAAACCCAAGAGTAAAGGCATCTTTAACATTATTTTTCCATATACATACCTTGCCATCGTTGAAGGTTACCTTGTAGCCTTTGTCTTCCATTACTGAGATGGACACTAGGTTCTTTTTGAGGTCAGGTGCATTTAGTACATCCTAGAATTTCTAGCCTTCTTAAAGCTTGTCCTCTTCCTTGATTCCCAACTCTCCACTTACCTTTGTTGTTGAATTTGTCATTCCATTGATTGCCATCAGAGGGATTTTGATCATCGTCCCGGTGTGAGTCCTTTCTATTAGGGCACTCCCTTGCATAGTGACTTGCTTCATTGCAAATGTAACATCATCATTTTCTTCCACCCTTAGATCCAGCCTTTCCTTTTGATTTAGACCCAAAATTATTTCTTCTCTTAGCATGAGAAGAAAAAGTAGCAGGAGGACCTTTAGGCATGGACATTTCTTGCTCTTCTACCCTTGTTTCTTCTTGAATGCATCTAGCCATCAATTCCTCGAAACCAGGAATTACATACCATTCGGATGGTAATCCTCCAAGAGTCGTGAGTGCCATTCCCCTGTCAGTGATACCCTCCCCAATAGACAGGAGATCGTTCCTGATTTCAGTGATCCTTAAGAAGTATGCTTGCATACTCTCATATTTACCCTTCTCAATTTCCTTCATCTTATTCCTAAGAAAAAAAACTTGATTTGCATCATTAACTTTAAATAAACTCACCAGTCTATCGTAGATTTCCTTGGAGGTGTCTAGATCAGAGATGTAGGCCACCAAGCGCTTATCGATAAAGTCCCAGATGATCTTCTATTTTGACTTCTTCAGTTTTCCATTTGTTCCATGCGGCAGTGGATGCATTTGATGGAGGCTCAACAATATTACCTCTCACGTGACCCAACACTCCTTGATCCTCGAGGGTTAGATCGATAGACATCTTCCATCCATGATAGTCAACTTTCTCACGGAGCTTGTCTTCGGCAGGAAAGAGTATTGAGGACCCCATAGTTCTTTTAGGATAGCCTTGCCAATCTTCTCTTCAGTGATTTCTCTTGCTATTGCTCGAGCTTTGTCTTCACCTTAGCTCTAATACCATGTTAAGTTATGGTATGTTCCATGCTTATAACAGTTTACTTCTTTTTCTTATTATATTCCACCGATTAGCAATCACATGTACATAAAGTAAAGTGCAGATAGAACATTAAACGATCGACAGAAAACAAGCCAAGACAAGAGACACAAGATAATGTGGCGGCTAGCCAGGGACAAACCCCACAATGTGTGGGGAAACCCTTTGATAAAATCTTCTTTTATATTCAATAATTCAGCAGAGAGAAATAGTACAATGAATCTTATTCATATCAGCAGTAGCAAACCCTAAATAGCATCAGCGTTACCGGCTTTATTATCAAACTAGGGCAGACGATATCTCACAAACCGACCATCAGATTGACTTCATTCCACCACCAAAAGTTTTGGCTTCTAGAGGAGGTTCAGATGAACCTACAGTGCAATTCCAAAGAGGATATCTTGTAGGCCACGCAAGTCAATCTTTACTTCTGCAGTTGCAACTTCAGTTTCACCAGTTTCCGACTTCAAACTAGGGTAGTCGATATCTTGCAAACCGTTGATCGGATTGACTTCATTCCACCACCAAAAGTTGTGGCTTTTAGAGGAGGTTCAGATGAACCTACAACATAGTTCCAAAGTGGAGATCTTCTAGGCCACGCAAATCAATCTTTACTTCTGCAGTTGTAGCCTCAAATTCAACAGCTTCCGGTTTCACATGTGAGAGAGAGAGAGACCCATTTCAGCACAGTAGAGAAGAGACTCATATCTGCGCAGTAGAGAGAGATATGTGATGAGATGAGTGAGTCCAAATGAAGAAAAGTCCTCTTATATTTATACACAACGTTGGCCAGTGAATAGATGCGACTGTTGGGCTTCTAAGCCTACATGAGTTGTAGGTCAGCTTGATAATAATTCCATAATCAAAATAAATTCATATCTCCATGAATACTTATCGAAATCGGATGATCTTTATATCAATCCTACACCTCTTGACGAGAGGAATCTAATAAAAATATTATCAGCCATGAATAAGATGATCCACATGAAGTTTTTCCCTGGTTGCCAATTTTAACAACCTATCTAGTGATCTGCCAAGCTTGACCTGTTTGAACAGACCTTATTCTCTATTCTAAAACAAGAAATTTAAACATGATCTAGCCATGGTTGAACTGTATGGCTATTCATCAATTGTGAGAAAATCAGTGATTGCTCATTCTGAACTTGTTTTGCAACATGTAGTACAGTAGTAGAATTTTGACCAGCCATTTTCTTGGTCTTTCTTTGAGGTTCCTTTTCTTTCTCTTTTTCTTGATTTTTTTTATTTTTTTGAAAATATGGAACTTTTGCAGCATGGAAAGGATGATCATATTTGGCATTTCCACAGTCAATCATAAAAAATGACACCTATTGGTATAGGAAACTAATGGTGGCTCCACTTGGGGATGGCTTTTCCAAGTGAAAAGCCAAGAACAGTAGGTCAGATGGCCTTATTTTCAACTCTTGCTATAATCTGAATCTTCCTTTTGCTGTAAGCCAACCAACTGAATTTTTGTGGCATAGCTGCATTTCTTATAGGCTGATCTAAATAGAACTACAGCTCTATATTTGGTGGTTGGTCAGAGTATTTGCCATCATCTCCATATTTCCCAAGTTCATTCTTGATTGCTTCTCGTAAACTCAAAATATATATCAAGGGTGGTATAACTGTTTGCTTTTTCCTCAAAATTTGCTGCAACTTATTTCCTATCCTACTGCTGAAATAAACTGCTAAAATAAACACTTTTTATGTATAAAATACAATCTTGTTCTATTAACAAGGAGGATAAAAATAATTCTTGAGCATTCGCCCATTGGCTGGGCCTTCCCCAGCTTCTGTACTATCCAAGCTCCTCAGAAAATAGGTGTTATTTCCTTGTACAGTCTGAATGACAAAAGGACCTTTCCATAGGAAATCAAATTTGCCATGTTTTCCTTTGTCTTCTATTCTAGAGTCCCACTTCAGCACTTTGTCTCCTATGAAGAAATCCTCGCTTTGGTTCTTTTGTCAAAAATATTTTTGAGTCTATCTTGCAGAACCTGAGTTCTCTGATATACTTACTCCCTAGTTTTTTGTAAGTGAATAGTTTGATTGATTCTCCTTTTAATGTCATTAGGATCTACTTGTAACTCTTGCAACAATTTGATTACAGGGATTCCCAAGGATGAGGGGAACACAACCTCCATGCCCTAAACCAATTCATATGGGTTGGTTCCAATAGATCTTTTGGTGGTCAATCTATCTGCCCAAAGTGCATTTACCAATTTTTTATGCCAATTCTTTTTATTCTCCTCCAAGACTTTTTTGATGATGTTGATTAGGCTTTTATTAGATGATTCAGCTAGCCCATTACCTTAAGGGTAATTGGTTGTGGAGTGGCCTAAGGAAATATGGTACTTGTGACAAAAATTGATCATTCTTTTGGACTTAAAGGCAGCAGCATTGTCTGTAATAATCTTCTTTGGACAGCCAAATCTAGATAGAATATTGGTTTCTAATAATTGCATGATGATTGAGTCATTGGCTTGCCTACAAGGGATAGCTTCTATCCATTTGGTAAAATAGTCTGTGGCAGTCAAAATCCACTTGTGTTGTCCAGAAGAGGAAGGATGAATTTCTCCAGTGAAATCTAAACCCCATTGTTGAAAAGGCCTTTCAGTTGAAATGGGTTTGAGAGGTAAGGGTAACAACTTTCTCTTGCCTTCAAAGATCTGGCATTTATGGCAAGAAACTACAAATTTTTTCACATCAGCAAACAGGGAGGGCCAATAAAAACCAGCTCTTAGAATTTTATTAGCTGTTGATTTCCAATATAAGTGTCCTCCACAGTCCCCTGCATGAAATTCCTTGAGTATTTTGTCAGTTTCATCCTAAATTAGGAAATTCAACAAAACACCTTCATGATTCTTCCAAAATAAAACATTGTCTATGATACAAAACTTTGAAGCTTTCATTTTCAAGAATCGCTTTTTAGTCCTGGATAACCCTAGAGGAGCTTGCAAGTTTAACAATACAAAACATATGTCAGTATATCAAGGTGATTGTAAAAAGGCTTGATTGATCTGTGGAGTCGCCATCTCCTGTTCGTTATCTAATTCATTGATGTCAAGGGCTTGAAAGTTGGTTTCAGTCATTAATTTGGCTAACCCTTGTCCTTTTATGAGTTTTGTTAGCTTAATTTCAATGTCATATTCTAAAATGTTGGCTATCCATTTGCCCCTTTTTCCTTCAATTCCTTCTTGAGTTAGAATATCCTTGACGACCGCATTTGGTACATAGGCGATAACATGAGAGTACAAGATATAAAATGTGAAATCCTTGATGGCCTTTACAAGGGCATAAGCCTGTTTATCCATGATTTGATATTTGAGTGGAGCATCTCTAAGTGCTTTGCTAAAGAAAGAAATGGGCTTCTCACATCCTTGGTCATCCTTTTTGTTATCGCTCAGGTTGTTCCCTTTGACTCCTAAGGGAATACGGCCAAGGTAACCACAAACCAAGCTTTGGACTGCAGGTCCTAGCCTACCACCGATTAGAGAGGGCTCTCTCTCTGGGATTTAGCTTTGTTTAAGGGATGATTTTAGGCTAGATATGATGCACTTGGGTTTTAATTTAGTTTGGTGGGATGGTTGATTTATTCAGAACTAGGATGCAAGTATATAATTGTTTTTTCCATTGGGTAATGGAGTCACTGAGAGTGTAATTGTTGAAAGAGCTTCTTGGTGAAAAGGTAGTGCTATAGAGCAGGATAGGCAGACTAGAAACAATTTTCAAATCTGGAAATGATGGAATGAAGTCAAGGAATGAAAGGAAATCAAGAATCTTTCATTATATTGACAGAGGGAAAAAGTATGAATATTGTGTAGGAGAAATTAAGGATTCCTAAACAGTATTAAAAATGAGAGAACTAGTGCAAACATGAGCAATTAAGAATTCATATTTATGACTAGTCCTGAAGAAAACATAATAAATAACAGAGATTGAACATAAGGTGCATTCAAACAAATGTTATGGTATTCTTCTTCTCTGTTAACAAGATCATGAAACATAGATGAGATTTACAAAATAGAAAAAATAAGACACAGTTTAGTATAACTTATTGTTACATAGCATGACACATGAATTCTGTAGCAAGTCCCAGAACACCCAATCCACCTTCAGATCATTCAGACATAGTGAAATTCAACAGCCATTTGTATTAACACAGTCTGATATGTTATAATGCAGTTCAGAAAGAGGAAATCATCAACCAACCTACCAACCAACCCTTATTACATTGTTCAGGGCTGTATTTATAGGCAAAATATCTACAAAAATAGATCTGATAGAAGATCTGAGGAAATAACTGCAATTAACCTAACTTCTCTTGCAAGTAATGTAAAAAATATCTATCTAATGCTACACTGGGGTAGCTGCTTCAAAAAATGAGGCTATGTGGCATCCTTTGGTAGCTCTGCTATCCAATCTGCAATCACTGTGTCTTCAATCTCTTATCTGCACCTCTTAGTCGGTTCTACTGCTCTTAGGTGGCTCTGGCTCTTATTAAATCTGATATGACTCAGCTTTAATGGCCTTTAACTCTGTTATGACACTTTCTATTGACTTTGTTTGGATGGTCTTTAATGCTCCTCTACTTTGATATTAAGTTCTCCACTGATATTCTATTAATTCCTTCGCCGATACACTTTAACGCGCCGTTGATACTCTTTTTCATTGAATCGGGACTCTTTTTCTCTGCTGATCCTCTTTAAACTGCTAAATCGCCACTTTCTGTTTCTTTTGGGCAAAAATAACTACTTCAAACCATGCACTAGACGAAGGGTTTCCATTTTGGCCATTTTTTCTTAGCGATGCATCAAAAACTGCCCCTAATTTTCATTCCGGGCTTACTAAGCATGATTTCGCCTTTCACGCTTTTTTTTTCGGCGGTGACGTTAGCATGACGTCAGCGGTGGGACCCAGTATGGTGGATGATGTCAGCAGGGTGACGTGGCGCGGTGACGTGGATGATGACATCATCATGACACGATGGCAGGTTGATGACATTAGCGGGTGACATGGCGCATGTACAGCACAGTGGCAGGCGACGTAGCGGCATCATCATGCGGTGACGTAGGCAAGCGGGGAGGGCGGTAAGCGGTTTGTGTCGGACCGCTTTTGGTACGGGAGTGGTATGTGTCAGGGGCACCCCGATGCAATAGGAGGCCGACAGCTGTCCTGGTGTACGACGGTGAAACCATTGACCATCGGGTACTATCATACCACTACGAAGGGGTGCCCGATATTCATTAGGGCCGTCAGATCTGGGAGGGTCGATCCTATGGTGGACGGGAGGGCAAAGTGATCGGGGTTTAATAGAAATGTGCACCTGATAAATGTTAATTATTCGCGGCCTCAGGTGGGTTTTGGACTTTAGGTTAAAGATTAATGTGTTTTGGCGTGGGAGTATAGTTATTCGTTCAACCAAGTGTTTAAATCAAATCCATAATAATATGTATGAGCAGAGGGTAATGGTTTTATGTGTGGCGGGGGGGGGGGGTTTAATATGGTTATTTATTTAACCAGAAATTAAATAAATCCCAAGGGTAACAAACGCGGAGGGGCTAACAATCGGTCCCAAATGGACCTAAGGTTTCCCGACTTGTGTTTATATAGCTATAGTTGTCATGGGGATGAATATTTAGTGTTTTTGGGGTTTTTATATAGTTTCTTGTAGAACAGGGGGAGGGGAAATCATTTAGGGAGCTAGATAATAGGGTTAGGTGTTAATATGGAATGAAAAGGAAATGGATGTATGCTAAGTTTATAGAATGGAGACTTAAGCATAGGGAACTGAATGGATTGTGTAAAGATTAATTTTACACAAGAAATGTGGCTTTTTTTGACTAAGTCAACTTGGTTTTTAACAAAATGGAGTGAAAATGAACTTTTTGGGCAGATCCCAAGGTCCTTGAGGGGATATTAGTGAGTGATTTGGAAAATAAGAAGGGGGAGTTAGAGATGCCTTGCTTGATCTAATCAAAATGAAAAAGTTCCTCAAAACTATGATCTGGATAAATATAACACTTGAAAACATGAAATGGATCACATAGCTTGATTTCTACAACCATAAAACTACTTACCCAGCCTACTTTACCTAGTATTTTTTCTTCTTTTGGTTTGGGTGCACTTGAACTAGCAAACCTAGCTTTTAAACTTTTTTCTTTTTTACTGGCCTCCTATCTACATCTATACTTATTTCATCCAGGGGCTCAGATTAGGCTGTTGAGCACCCTTGCTTCTCTACCTATCTAAGAATCTGCCAAGATTAAGCTGTTTGGACAGATAATGATTCTCTATATTCTACAACTGGAAATTGAAACCTAGGGAGATCAAGATTAAGTTGTTTGGATACCCAACCTACTTTACCTAGCATTTTTTCTTCTTTTGGTTTGGGTGCACTTGAACTAGAAAACCTAGCTTTTCAAATTTTTTCTTTTTTACTAACCTCCTATCTATATCTATACTTATTTCATCCAGGGGCTTAGATTAGGCTATTGAGCACCCTTGCTTCTCTACCTATCTAAGAATCTGCCAAGATTACGCTGTTTGGACAGATAATTATTCTCTCTATTCTACAACAGGAAATTGAAACCTAGGGAGACCAAGATTAAGCTGTTTGGACCTCCCTTTAACTGAAAATTCTTCAAAAATGGAATAACTCATCAAAATTGGAATACAACAAAGGCACTTAGACTAGCACACTCTCATGGACACTTCTTTGGCCTCAGTAACAAATATGGAACATTGCAAGCATGCAAAGTATGACATATTTGGTATGTAGAAATGTCGATCATGAAAGATGAATACCTGCTATGAGCAGGAGGCTAACAGTGGCTCCACTTGGGGATGGCTTTTCCTTGCAAAAAGTCAAGAACAGCAGGTCAGAATGCCTTAATCTTTAGTTGTTGTTGTACTCTAAAAACTTCCGTTTTTTGGCTGCTTTATTTATGAACATGACAGAAGACTTGAAGAGCTTAGGGCCTTCACTTCGGGCTTCAACTTCAGCAAGCTTTCTATCCAAACATAAAACTGAAATCCTACCTACCTACTCTAATCATCACTTACTTTGTTGTTAGGTGAAATCAAATAGCCAGTGCAGCCATCTAAGCATTATAAACATTGGTGAGCTTTGTTGTTTATGCTTGCTGGTGGTAAAAATGGAGATCTTGCCCTCAAATATAACTTTGTTAACTTTTGAGAAGATCAGAAAACTGCGGACCTTCTTTGCTGAAACAAGAAACTGTACAAAAGGGTTCCGCAACATATATATATATATATATATATATAATTGCTGGGCTGAATTGAAGAACTGTACAAAATTTTGGGATCACTATCATGCCTTGGAAACTGGATATCATCAACATTTTGATATTGAGGCACACAACCTGCTAATGGAGAAGAGCACTTCTTTACTTCATCATACACCCTGTCAGCACATGAATCATATAAAACATGAACTGATATTTGCAATTTATTACAAACAGGGTCATATGGCCCTTGACTGATCTACATAGGCTGCTCGTCTTCTTCTTCGAAAAACTCAGATGGCTGAAAACAAAGAGGCAGGGGATCCACTTGGATCACTTGGTCACGAACAGCTGCTTTCGAATCTTCCTCAATCTGATATTCGATGGCTCTTTGGGGCTGCAAAACTAGAGGCAATATATTTTGAACAATGATTTGGCCTTCCTCTAGAAGATTAATATCAACACTTGCTGACACTTGTTTATTAATTGCATGATAGTTCTCCTTAATAACTTGAAAAGATTCAAAACAGAAAGGTAAAGTTCCTTTGCTAAAATCAAATTTTTCTGCGCTTTCCTCCTTTATTTCATAGCTGAGATAGGCACGTTGATCATTGATTTTAGGCTGCTAATCCTGAACTGTGCTTTCTGCCAAAATAGGCTCTGACTCCTCTGCAAGGCTGATTTGGTCATTAGGTTCATAATCATCATCATACTCATCGTATTTTGGCAAGCAGTTGAAAGAAGAGAAGCTGTTATATTCATATAGTATATCAGGAGACTGCTCCTTCACATCTGGGTGTATGAATATGTCATCTGTTTTGTGGCAGGTTTTTTCATGAATAACAGTACTTTCCTCTTGCACAACAGATGTGTTCTTGCGCTCTAAGCATTCAACTTTCATTGTGATCATTTCCTCTGACTTTTGTAACAAACCATGAAGTTTTTCTTCTTGCTCTGCTTTGCGCCGTTCTTGTCTCATCTTCAGATTTGTGTCCACGTCCACAGCTATGTCCTGCATTTGTTTCAAAGTGGATGGGAATCTTTTTCTCAAACGAAACTCGATTTCCACATCAAAAGCTCTTAGATAATGCAATAGATCTAAATTAGTGGGAGGTCTAATATTCAAAGGCATAGAATGATAAACTTGATTGAATCGATCAAAAAATTGCTGAACAGATTCATTTGGACGTCTTTCTAACTGATTATATTCTTCAATGAACAAGAGGAAATTAAGTTTGATCATCCATCTATCAAGGAAGAGCTTGGAAAACTGCTGAAGATTAGAGATGCTAGCCTCAGGCAATGCTTTAAACCAAGTCCTAACTTCGCTTTGCAAAGAAAGGGAAAACAGCCTAATACTAACATCCTCATCCTCCACTTAAAATATATTAATATAGTCTTCAAAGGCTTGGATATTCTTTTGCACAGTAATACCATTCTCTCCATCAAATCTTGGGAGGTACTCAGGATGATTTTTGGGCAGAGGATTAAGCACGGGAGGCAAAACAAGAGGCTTATATCTGTCAGGAACCTTACGAGGCACGGGATTATGTACAGGGATTGGCTGAATGGGCTCGATATGAACAAGGATAGAATGATTGGCTTTGACATTTTTTTCCTCCTTGGCTATATGATGATTTTCAGCAGGATTTAAAGGTTGTTGTTCTAATGTGCAAGGAGGCTTTTCAACAACATTTTCAAAAGGAAAATCATAAAAATCTAATTTAAAATTGTTTTTAAAATACAATATACACAACAAAATTTTATGGAAGAGAAAGAACATGACCTCTTGGATAGTAATCCAGGTCAAAAGCCTGATCTTCTCGTATATTTCTCTTGGGTTCATTTCTCCAGTGGAGTCTTTATTATGAGGATTATGTGGAGTCGCCACGTGGATAAATCAACTTTGAAGGGTCTGATCTTTGTCCACAAACACAGATTTGAGCTAATATGTGAAATAGATCTGAAGAAAGGGGAAGTTTCTTCAGGAAACAAAATAAATATTTTGATTTTTTTGAGATTTTTTTATTTTTTGGGATTTTTCAAGAGACTTTTTCTAGAGGCAAACTGATAAAAAATGGGGATTTACAGTGATGAACAAAACAATTCAGATCCCCAGTGGAGTCGCCATTATGTTATCGCTCAGGTTGTTCCCTTTGACTCCTAAGGGAATACGGCCGAGGTAACCACAAACCAAGCTTTGGACTACAGGTCCTAGCCTACCAGCAGTCAGAGAGGGCTCTCTCTTTGGGATTTAGATTTGTTTAAGGGATGAATTTAGGCTAGATATGATGCACTTGGGTTTTAATTTAGTTTGGCGGGATGGTTGATTTATTCATAACTGGGATGCAAGTATATAACTGTTTTTTCCATTGGGAAATGGAGTCACTGAGAGTGTAATTATTGAAAGAACTTCTTGGTGAAAAGGTAGTGCTACAGAGTAGGATAGGCAGGCTAGAAACAATTTTCAAATCTGGAAATGATGGAATGAAGTCAGGGAATGAAAGGCAATCAAGAATCTTTCATTATACTGACAGAGGGAAAATGTATGAATATTATGTATGAGCAATTAAGGATTCCTAAACAGTATTCAAAATGAGAGAACTAGTGCAAACATGAGCAGTTAAGAATTCATATTTATGACTAGTCCTGAAGAAAACATAATAGATAACAAAGATTGAACATAAGGTGCATTCAAACAAATCTTATGCTATTCTTCTTCTCTGTTACCAAGATCATGAAACATAGATGAGATTTACAAAATAGAAAACATAAGAAACATTTTAGTATAACTTATTGTTACATAGCATGACACAAGAATTCTGTAGCAAGTCCCAGAACACCCAATCCACCTTCAGATCATTCAGACACAGTGAACTTCAACAGCCATTTATATTAACACAGTCTGATATGTTACAGCGCAGTTCAGAAAGAGGAAATCATCAACCAACCTACCAACCAACCCTTATTACATTGTTCGGGGCTGTATTTATAGGCAAAATATCTACAAAAATAGATCTGATAGAAGATCTGAGGAAATAACTGCAATTAACCTAACTTCTCTTGCAAGTAATGTAAAAAATATCTATCTAATGCTACGCTGGGGGCAACTGCTTCAAAAAATGAGGCTATGTGGCGTCCTTTGGTAGCTCTGTTGTCCAATCTACAATCATTGTGCCTTCAATCTCTTATCTGCACCTCTTAGTCGGTTCTACTGCTCTTAGGTGGCTCTAGTTCTTATTAAATCTTATATGACTCGGCTTTAATGGCCTTTAAATCTGTTTTGACAATTTTTATTGACTTTGTTTGGATGGTCTTTAATGCTCCTCTGCTTTGATATTGAGTTCTCCACTGATATTCTATTAATTCCTTCGCTGATACACTTTAACGCATCATTGATACTCTTTTTCATTGAATCGGGACTCTTTTCTCTGTTGATCCTCTTTAAACTGCTAAATCGCCCCTTTCTGTTTCTTTCGGGCAAAAATAACTGCTGCAAACCATGCACTGGACTGAGGCTTTAAATTTTGGCCATTTTTCTTAGTGATGCACGATTTTCATTTTGGGCTTCCTAAGCAGCGATTTCGCCTTTCGCGCCTTTTTTTCAGCAATGACGTCAGCATGACGTCAGTGGTGGGACCCAGTACGGCGGATGACGTCAACAGGGTGACATGGCGGGGTGACATGGATGATGACGTCATCATGACACGGTGGCAGGGTGATGACATCAGCGGGTGACATGGCACAGGTACAACACAGTAGCAGGCGACGTGGCGGCATCGTCATGCGGTGACGTAGGAAAGTGGGGAGGGCGGTAAGCGGTTTGTGTCGGACCACTTTTGGTATGGGAGTGGTATGTGTCAGGGGCAGTTCGATGCAATAGGAGGCCGACAGCTGTCCCAGTGTACGACGGTGAAACCGTCGACCATCGAGTACTATCATACCGCTACAAAGGGGTGCCCGATATTCATTAGGGCCGTCGGATCTGGGAGGGCTAATCCTACGATGGACGGGAGGGCAAAGTGATTGGCGTTTAATAGAAATGCGCACCCGATAAATGTTAATTATTCGCGGCCTCGGGTGGGTTTTGGACTTTAGGTTAAAGGTTAATGTATTTTGGCGCGGGAGTATAGTTATTCGTTCAACCATGTGTTTAAAAAAAATCCATAATAATATGTATGAGCGGAGGGTAATGGTATGGTTTTATGTGTGTGGGGGGGGGGGGTTTAATATGGTTATTT
>APFE030421567.1:18228-55373 GCA_000404065.3 Pinus taeda
AGAAATTATGTGACCTAGGAGTTTGCCTTCTTCCAGTCCAAACAATGATTTCTTTGGGTTCAAATGCCGTATTTTCTAAAAATTAGGAACACTTGTCTCAAATGTTCTAGATGTTCTTGGTCTAATTTTGAAAAATTAGTGAGATCATCAAGGTATATGACTAAGAAATCATGGATCTCTTTAGCAAAGGCTATGTCCATTGCTCTTTGAAATGTGGCCCCTGCATTTTTTAGTCCAAAAGGCATCTTTACATATTTAAAGGTTCCCGAGGGTGTTCTAAAGGCAATTTTATCTTTGTCATTTGGGTGAACTAAGATCTGATTAAATCAGAAGTTAAATAAATCCCAAGGGTAGCGAATGCGAAGGGGCTAACAATGGGTCCCAAATTGACCTAAGGTTTCCCGACTTGTGTTTATATAGCTATAGTTGCCATGGGGATGAATATTTAGTGTTTTTGGGGTTTTTATATAGTTTCTTGTAGAATAGGGGGAGGGGAAATGATTTAGGGAGCTAGATAATAGGGTTAGGTGTTAATATGGAATGAAAAGGAAATGGATGTATGCTAAGTTTATAGAATGGAGACTTAAGCATAGGGAACTAAATGGATTGTGTAAAGATTAAGTTTACACAAGAAATGTGGCTTCTTTTGACTAAGTCAACTCAGATGTCAACTTGGTTTTTAACAAAATGGAGTGAAAATGGACTTTTTGGGCAGATCCCAAGGTCCTTGAGGGGATGTTAGTGAGTTATTTGGGAAATAAGAAGAAGGGGGAGTTAGAGATGCCTTGTTTGATCTAATCAAAATGAAAAAGTGCCTCAAAAATGTGATCTGGATAAATATAACACTTGAAAACATGAAATGGATCACATAGCTTGATTTCTGCAACCACAAAACTACTTACCCAACCTACTTTACCTAGCATTTTTTCTTCTTTTGGTTTGGGTGCACTTGAACTAGCAAACCCAGCTTTTCAACTTTTTTCTTTTTTACTGGCCTCCTATCTTCACCTATACTTATTTCATCCAGGGGCTCAGATTAGGCTGTTGAGCACCCTTGCTTCTCTACCTATCTAAGAATCTGCCAAGATTAAGCTGTTTGGACAGATAATGATTCTCTATATTCTACAATATATATCACTTGAAAACATGAAATGGATCACATAGCTTGATTTCTGCAACCAGAAAACTACTTACCCAACCTACTTTACCTAGCATTTTTTCTTCTTTTGGTTTGGGTGCACTTGAACTAGCAAACCCAGCTTTTCAACTTTTTTCTTTTTTACTGGCCTCCTATCTACATCTATACTTATTTCATCCAGGGGCTCAGATTAGGCTGTTGAGCACCCTTACTTCTCTACCTATCTAAGAATCTTACCCGATTTAATCTGTTTGACGATAATGATTCTCTATTTCTACAATAGGAATTGAACCTAGGGAGGGAGACCAAGATTAAGCTGTTTGGACCTCCCTTTAACTGAAAATTCTTCAAAAATGGAATAACTCATCAAAATTGGAATACAACAGAGGCACTTAGACTAGCACACTCTCATGGACACCTCTTTGGCCTCAGTAACAAATATGGAACATTGCAGCATGCAAAGCATGGCATAATTGGTATGTAGAAATGTCGATCATGAAAAATGAATACCTGCTATGAGTAGGAGGCTAACACTTTTGTAATAGGATAGCAGCAATAGTATGCTCAGATGCAAAGGAGAAGATTATGAAATCTCTATCAAACTTGGGGCTTGTGAGGACAGGCATTTTAGTCAAAGCTATTTTGATTTCCTCAAAGGCTTGTTTAGCTTCTGTGGTCCATTTGACCTTAGAATCTTTCTTCAGCATATTATTCAACAGTCGCTCGGCCAAATTGGGAATGAATCTTCTTAGGAAATTGATCTTCCCTAGAAAGGCTTGTAATTCCTTGATGTTTCTTGGGTGAGGGACTTGGAGAATAGCTTGTATTCTGTCCGAATCAATTCTTATGCCATCTTCAGAAATTATGTGACCTAGGAGTTTGCCTTCTTCCAGTCCAAACAATGATTTCTTTGGGTTCAAATGCCGTATTTTCTAAAAATTAGGAACACTTGTCTCAAATGTTCTAGATGTTCTTGGTCTAATTTTGAAAAATTAGTGAGATCATCAAGGTATATGACTAAGAAATCATGGATCTCTTTAGCAAAGGCTATGTCCATTGCTCTTTGAAATGTGGCCCCTACATTTTTGAGTCCAAAAGGCATCTTTACATATTTAAAGGTTCCCGAGGGTGTTCTAAAGGCAATTTTATCTTTGTCATTTGGGTGAACTAAGATCTGATTAAATCCTGAGAATCCATCTAACAATGAGATCCTAGAAGCACCTACTACCCTCTGTAAAATGTGATCCATTTGGGTAAGGGGTAGTGGTCTTTGAGAGAGACTTTATTCAAATTTCTCAAGTCTACACAGAGTCTTATCTCTCCGGTTTTCTTCCTAGTGGGAACTAGATTTGAAATCCATTCTGAAAACCTAATAGGTGCAATTATTCCAGCCTGATACATTCTTTTAACCTCCTTTTCAATAAGAGGAAGGAGGACTGGATTAACGCTTCTCAGCTTTTGTTTAAAAGGTTTTTGATTTTCTTTCAAGGGTATTGTATGTTGGATAGCATAAGTGTCATAGGATTTGAGGTCCTCATAGCTCCATGCAAAGACATCTTGGAACTCTGTAAACAACTTAATGTATTTCAGCTTTTCGTCAAGAGGCAATGTTTTGGACAGTTTTACCATTTTGGGATTTTTTGTGGTTCCAATGTTGCAGTCCTCAATTTCTGCATTTAGTGGTTGCATTTTTGGCTTTCTTGGAATATCATTTGAATCAAATATATCCTCCAAAGGAGTTAGGCCTATGGGAAGAACATTATCCTTTAGCTCAATTACTTCGAATTCTCCCTCAGCCATTTCATCAAGATCCCTTTGTTTCAGCTCTTGTAGATTTTTGTTGTCAAAAGTTGTTGGATGGAAAATCAAATTTGTTGTTTTTGCTGACATATTTTGCTCAATTTTGTTTATTTGTTGTTGATCATCAATAGTGCTTGTTTCTATGTTTGTACTTGAGAATTCCTCTTTTAAAGTGAGGAAATTATTGATTTGGGTATCATTTTCAAACACTTGCCAATTTTTCACATTATCTCGGACAACAGGTCTGTGTTTAATCTCAGCAGTAAAGTGGTGATTGGGCTCGAATGGCAGCTTGCAAGTGCTGGAAAAGGTTGCCAAACTATGTGCATGTAAATTGTGTTTTCTTGGAATTTTGGTGAGCTGAGATTCTAAGAAGGTGTTCAGTATTTCAATGGCTTCACCCCTGTAAGCTCTTAGCCTGGGATCATTTGTAACAAATTTTCCCTTCATCTGTTGTATTACAAATCTGAGTCCCCTAGAATTGAAATCTTGGTCACCCCTAGACTTCTAATCAGTTCAAGTCCCAGCAAAAGGGCTTCATATTCGGCCATATTGTTTATGCATCTGAAATTTAGCCTATATGCATGACCTTGAGCATGGTCATTTTGCATGTTGTGTATCCAAATCCCTGCCCCTGCTCCCAATTTGTTCACTGATCCATCAAACTCTAAGTACCATAAGATTTCTTGATTATCAATAGTTTCAAGAGTTTTAGAAACTTGCTCAGTTGGCAGATTTGGATTTTGTAGCTCATCTAGTATGGCTTGTTCATTTGTTGCATCAATCACATCAACAGTTCTTTGATCCTGGGCACTAGATTGTTCATTTATGTTTTTTATCTGTGTTGTTTCTAGGAGTTGGGCATCAGTTTTGGGACACATCTCAACATTGTATAAGATGAATGAATCCATATCAGAATGCATAGAATAGATGGGGAAGTTTTGGGGTTTCTCTTGACTGCTAACCACATATTTCATCAATGTTTCCCAGTACAATCTCTTTGGGTGACCAAAGACTGAAATGGTGGCATATGACATATCTAGTTGCAAACATCCCTTGAGTTTTGCACCCCAAGATCTGGATAAGAGCATGCCATAGTTAGGTGGGATATCGGCTACCACCACATCCATCAAGATTGTCTTGGCTGGATATTGTACTAAAGATACACAAAGGTCTTTAATTAGGCCTAGACACCTGACCTGGAAGGAATCAAATGAGAACAAGTCTTTATATGGCCTTGTGATGTCTAAGTCTAGCTTTTCCATCACAGACTTAGGCATCAGGTTATGCGAAGCTCCCGAATCAAACATTGCGTTATGTAGCACTTTGTCATGAATGTTCAAGCTCACATAGAATGGAGGCACTCCTCCATCTATTGTTTTACCATTAACTTCAGGAACAAAAAACAGTTCTGGTTGGTCATCTATAACATTGACTGCATCCCTAGTCTCTGATATTTGAAGCGACCTATTAATTTGTTCCCTATAAACCTCATGTTTAGCCAATTCGAACAATGGAATGGATATTTTTAACTTGCCTATTTCCGTTTCAAGGTTAAAGGGTTTTTCCACTTGAATTCTTGTGTTGTGGACAACAAACTTTTCCTTTTATGTTGTGTTTTCTATGTCCTTTTCTTTATCAGCAGTGCTGTTAGGAACTGTATCTGTTTTAGAATTAACTAAAACAGATCTGTTTAGACATTCTTTCCGAAATGAGGAGGTAGATGGTTGATTCTTTGATGGTTGTAAGTCTGAAATGTTCTCTATGATCGGCTCCTTTGGGTTGAGGTCCGTTTTAGCAGGGAGATCTATGAGGGGAGAAGTATCCTTAGCTCTCTTGGGTTGTTTGGTATCTTTCAATTTGCGAGGTTTAGGTACATCTATCTTTCTACTTCTTAATTTGTATTGTTTATGAACCTCATAAACCGCTGCATCATAGCCTTCTTTTAAATCAAATGATTCTCCAGACTTAGTTTGAAATTGATTGAAATTATGATCCTCTTGATCATCCTGTGTTATTAAAATTTGTTGCTCACTGTTTAAACCCATTAGATTGATTTGGGTGTCCTTTGTTGGCTCACTAGAGGTTGAGGCTTCAGCATAATTCTCTTGAAATGGAGGTCTGATGTTCTGGTCAGGGTCAGCCCTTCCAACATTTGGATTTTGGTTTTTTTCTAAAGTTTCGATTTCTTGCTGTGTTAGTTGGTTGCCCTTCCCAGGATTATTTCCTTTCAATTGTTTCCACTCTATCTCCAAGTCTGTCCATAGCTTTAATGATTGCATCTAGCTTTTGCTCAAATGCAGAAGGCTCTTCTTTGAAAGTTGTTCTCCTTTCAGCTCTCGCCCGATTTCGTTTAGCAATTAGGTTTGCCTCTACACTAACAGCTATATTCTGCATATCTGCTAAGCTTAACGGGGCTCTTTCCCTCAGCTGATATGCCATGTCAGAATCAAATCCATCAGGGAATTTGATCAAGGCTAAATTAGGTGGAGGTCTAAGGTTCTGAGGAATAGCACTATAGACATTATTGAACCTGGCACAGTAGTCTTGAATGGTTTCTCATGGGCCCCTTTTCAAGTTTTCATATTCAGTTAAAATGTGTAAAGGGTCTTTCTTCTTTTCCCATCTATTTAAGAAGGATTGACAAAGAGATTTCGGATTAGCTATAGAATTTGCAGCAAGTGCTCTAAACCAAGTCCTTACATCACCAGTTAGACTTTGGACAAAGATCTTCATTCTCACATCATCATCATCAATTTCATAGTTCTCAAAATAATCTTGCATTTTCTTGGTGTATTGTTGAGCTGTATAGGAGCCAGTACCATCAAAGTAAGTGATTTTGCTTTGGTAGTCTTGAGGCATAGCCCCTGGATTTGCAGGCAATTGCAAGGGAGCATAACGGTTTGCCATATTTGCAATGATAAATGGGACAATAGGAAGGAATAAGATGGCTGGAACAGAGGGGACAGGAGTGGAAGTATGAGCGGTGGATGGAGGAGTGGAGAGAATACTTTGAGGTGTGGATGAAGAGCTTGGAGAGACTGTAGTGTTGACAGAAAGGACTGCTGCTTTCCCAGGGGTAAGCTCAGATTTTGTAAGGTTTTTCTGAAGTATATCAAGGTTTAAATCAGCAAATCGTAGACTTTCTTGTCTCTTAAAGGTCTTAGAGATCAAGTTAGGATTTTCAAAAATAGCTAGAGGATTAGGATCTGGATTTGATCTGGTGTAACGAGTTTTCTTTTTTGGAGCCAGCTTCTAAGTCTGTTCTTGGTATTTTTTGGAACTTTTTTGAAGATTATAAATTTTTTGCAATATTTTAAAGCAAGCCTTTTCTCTTGAAATATAGAATATAGATAGCTTTGAAGTTTCCTTAAAATATGTTAAAGACCAGGAGACTGATCAAATCTTTCGCACAATTGTTTAGAGCCTAAAACTAGATTGGAGGTTGAGACTCAAAGGCTACCTGGCTAAGTTGAGTCTCCATCTGTAGCTTTAGAAAATAGACAGCAGTAACAAAAAATAGACAGCAGTAACAAACAATCATTCAGATCCCCAATGGAGTTGCCAATGATGTTATCACTCAGGTTGTTCCCTAGGAGAGCTCGAAAATAAGGGAATACGGCCGAGGTAACCACTAACCAGTCTTTTAGCTGCAGGTCCTAGCCAATCTGCAACCAAAGAGGGCTCTCTCTTTGTGATTTAGATTTGTTTGATTATATGTCAGGCTAGTTATGAAGCACAAGTTTTGTTTGGTGTTTGGAAAGTGACATTCAGTATAAATGCGCTGCAAAGTGCGGGAAGTTCATACCAATGGGTTAATGGAGTCAATGAATAATAAATTTTGGGTATGGTTTCTTGGCAAAAGGAAGGACTACAGAGCAAGATAATTACCCATGGAACAATATTTGAGTTGGAATTTAAGATGAATGGGGTCAGGGAATGAAAGGAAATTAAGAATCTTTCATTAAGCTAAAAGAGGGAAAAGTGAAAGAATATCATCAAGGAGCAGTTATAATTCCTTAACTATATTTAGAGTGTAAGATCAAAGAGACAGGAGCAATCAAGAATCCCTGCCTATGCTAGTTTCTGTAGAAAACATAAAAAATTGACAGGAATTGAACACCGAGTACAACCAAGTAGATTCTAAGTTATTCTTTTTTACTGCAACTTAGAATATGATATATAAATGATACTTAACACATAGAAACAGTAAAGTGAGAGCTAAAAAGACTTATTGATCCATAAGGTAGCACAAGAATTATGCAACACATTCATTTGTCAATAATGCCATAACGAGCAAGTTCATCAGCAAAGCATCCTAGCAATCTTATTTCTGAAGAGTTCTTGAACAATTACAACACAGGTCTAGAATGATATTCACCAACCAACAACAATACATATCTTGAGGACGTATTTATAAAAAAGTTTACAAAATATCTCGTAGGAAAATATCAAGTAATAAATTCATCCATCTACTTTGGCAGGGGCAATAAATGATATGGAAAACCGTGTAGAAATGAATGAAGGAATAACTATGTTGTACTGGCCGCCTTAGGTGTCCTGTTATTGTTGACTTTTTGGCTCAAGTAGTCGGCTGATGGTTGCTTCTCTGATTTGTGTTCCTGATGTGTTGTCACTTGCCACCTATGCCTGAGTTTGTCTCAATGCTTTTAGCGTGCATTCCATCCTTTGGCAATTTGATTTTCTGATAGGAGACCCATACATTGCAATTTACTTTATAATGCAGAAAATTTACAAAAGAGAATCAAACTACCTTGGCAAGACCTCCAACATGCTTTGCCACCATTGATCTATTGGTAACTAATTTATTTATTTATTTATTTTATTTTATTATATTTTATTTTTTTTTATTTTATTTTTTATTTATTATTATATTATTATTATTATTATTTATTATTATTATTATTATTATTATTTTTTTTTTTTTTTTTTTTTTTTTTTTTTTTTTTTTCAGTTTAATTAATGTCTCATCAGCTTCAGTATACCTATAATAATTTGGCTGGACTTCAAAGAGATGTGCTATCTCATGTTCAATGTAAAACAAATTTTCTAATTTTTCATATAAACTTTGTCCAGAGGGAGGCACTGTCTCTTCTGAAATGCTTGATGATGTTGTAATTTGATTGGTAACATAAGTATTTAGCCTGTGAGCATACTGTTCATGTTTTAACAGCCTCCCATTGATGGTGAATAAGCTGGTTAACCCTTTGCTCTGCAACACTGCAAACTTTTGTCTAAAGGCATTTACTTTTGTCTGCATTTCTTGGCACTTTCATTCTATAGTTTGTAGAAAATTCCTCATGGTCAGCACATTTTTCACTCTCAAAATAGTGTCTGTCTTGTTCTGAATATCTAGAGATGTTAGCTACTCACTGGTATGAGTATTCAAAAAATGAATCAGTTGATTGGCCTGCTCAGGATTGTTTGCTAATAATGCTCTGGCTTTTTGAGTCTCATATTGAGCTAACCCTATCAATTAAATCTGGTCAAAAATAGTCTGTATTGATGTCCATTGATCAGTAATGGACTGGCCAATTTTATCCCACAAAATTGCTTTGATTTTTGTTAGAGTTTTGTGAAGAGTGAGGTCCTTTTCCAAGGCTTTTATTTTATTTTCCAGGGCCTTCACTTCTCTTGTCTTCTCAGCCACAATCATTTTTGATTTGTCATAATTCACCTCAATCTTGGCCAGTTTTTCCTTGGCTTCTTTTAATTCTGCCATTTGGAGTTCCAAAGCCTTTATTTCTTTCATCATATCTTCCATGCTCAAGCTAGCATCTTGTCCTGCTACTACTGTAGTTTTTGTTGAAGCTGAGGTACCTGTTGTTGATGCTGGATCAGTAGGAGGGGCTGCTATGGTGACTGTATGAGGAGCAACTGTAAGATTTGGAGCTGTTTGAGCTGGCTGAGAGGCCAAATCCCCCTGTTTTCCTTACAGTTATGTCTCCAAGGCTCTCTCTATATCTAGTAGTCTTTGATTCATCCTCATTAACAAACTTACCACATCCTCCTCTTCTCTTTGCTGTGCAACTTCTGTGGTCTGAGGGTGCATTGTGATTGGCAGCTTGAGTTGTCTCCTGAGGGTTGCTATGTCTTCTTCTTTTTTTTTAATTAAGGCCTGTGTGCCCTTGGGATCCTTGGGATCATGTCCCAGTTCCATGATAATCTCCTCCAAGGATTTAATTCTGTTATCCTTGGCTAATGAGGAGGCCTTTTCCAGTTCCAATTGGGCAGAAGTATTATACAATGAATTCTACAATTTATGAGCCAGTAATGCTTTGTCTGCCAAGGTAGAGTATACCTTTTCTCCGGCTTGTTTGTGTAACTCAATCTGGTCCATTGGGTGGATGTCTTTAGAAAGAACTTCTAGATTTGTCCTGATATAGTCAACAACTGACTGTGGCTACGTTGTGGTGGGCCTGAAGTGACTAAGGGTCATCTTCCCTGCTTGGATATCATAGGCTGCCATTAGCCTTTGTTGATTGGTGGTATCCATTCTTAGCAATTGGTTATATAACTGGAACCTTACCGGCTCATTTTTGGCCTTGATTTCAATTAATGCTTTCTTGATATCAGAGCCTTGCTTGCTATTTTGCTTGGTGGATGTAACCTCCACACCATGCTGTCTCTCTTGCTCCTGCTGAAATGAGCTAGTTGATGTTTCCAAAAATGGAGGAATCTGTTGTTCAGTTGTTTCCTCACCCCTTAGGTTGCCTGTTGTCTCCTCTGTAAATTCCTCCTCAGAATAGGGGTTCAACCTTTGCCTCTTCTCGCCTTGTTGTTCTGTGGATGCCCCTATGGGTGTCTCTTCTGGTCTGTCCCTTTTCTTGGCTCTTTCCTCATTAAGAGGAGTTTGTAACACAGGGATTTTTGTTACCTTTGCTTGTGTTGAAGGGCCCTGCCCTTGACCCTTTTCCTGGGCTGTATCTAGCCAATCTGCCATTGTATTTTGTTGCTCTGAATGTTGTACTTATTTGCCTTTCCCTGCAGGTGGAGTAGTCTCTTGAGTAGGTTGTTGGGAAGGTGTGGCAGATGATGTGCTCGCCCTAATGTGTTGTGGCAATGTGAAAGGGACCTGTCCAAAAAAATCCAAGCAATTTTCTTTTCAAATTCTTTCATCTCTTTTTCTAATCTGTCTTCTTCAGTAAGCTGTTCAACTAATGTACCCTCTACCCATTCCTGTCGATTAGCATATTGTTCAATCTGAGGGATTCTGTGGTGCACATATCCTGTAAGCTTGTTTTTGACTCTTCTAAAACTTATGAAATGTTTAGGGTCATATGGTGCCCAATGAAAACTTTGTTTTAGCATAAGTTCATCTCTTAGTATCTTGTCTGCGTCTTCCCTCTTATTGAAGACAAAAGGGCCGAATTGATGTCTTATCTTGAGTTGTACGTTTTTTCTAGTACCATAGAAATGAGTCAAATTTGAACTACTAAATTGCCGGAAGTATTCCAGGGCAAAGAGTCTCATGGGGACATACTTCGGTAGCTTGTAGGGAGATAACTGACAACCATAAATCCTGATCACTGTGTGGTTTTGGTAAAAATACCAGTCACCAATGTTGTAGCCCTTTGAGAAATGTAAAATCCTCGGCATTTCAACAGAGAGCCTGTCAGGAGGAGTCATCATCAACAGGGAAGTGGCTGGGTATATGAACAGGTCAATGAATTCAAAATATGTATAAGGAGAATGGTGGACTTATGGAAAACTGAGGTCCAGAAAACCACAGACCTCCTCTCTCCTTTGGGGTCTAGTCTTCTAAGAGGAACTTGGCAACTATCAAGTTGATAATACAGCAGTAGACGATATATATAGGATGTGTATTTGAACACCCTTTCTCTCTCTAAAATCATGAATTGCTCATGCATTTTATTTGCTATGAAGGTGGCATGGTCATACTTGACAGCAGGGGGTTGTCCTGGAGTGAATATGGACATCAATACTAACACAGTCTCATCAACATACTCACTGATTTTGAATCCTAAAATGTAGGATATCATGTCTATAAGGAGTTTTCCTGCCTCATTGAACCAGACTTGGTGATAAGGAGGTGGCTGATCAAGCTGGCACTTTGGTAGCATAAACAACTAAACAATTCTTCCTATCTTTGAGCTAGGCAGCTTGGCACCTTGATCAAGCAAAAGTTTCATGGTGAGAGGAACCAGAGGCTGAGTTGGCTCAAAGTTTAACATCTCATTTATGGAATGAGGAGTAATATAGAAGAGTACAGAACCAGATGGAGCCATAATTTCTCTTTGTGTGGGATCATAATTTGCAAAACATAAATGGATGAAATCAGGGAGCATATTCACTGAAGGGAGGTAATAGATAGGCATGTTGGATTCCCAAATTCCCAAGACATCAAAATTGCTTCTGTGGCTATTTCTAATTTCACAGAAGGCTTGCAAGTGAGGCTTGAAACCCATCATATCCTTAATTTGAAAGTCCTTGTCAGCAAGGGGTATCCATTCCAATTCCTTATGTGATGCATTCAAGGGTGCAATATTCAGGGCCACTGGAGCTTCCATGGTTCACTGATCTGTGTTTTTTAATTGGATTTTGAAACTGTGTGATAACATGAACAGAGTACTAGCATTAGGTCTTTCACAGGAATTTGATAGGAATTTTTGTCAAACTGAGTTTTGTACACAAATGACCTCACTGGGTAAGATTCAAAGGAGAGACAAATTCTGCAGAGTTTAATTGGTGGCTGGAAAAAACAGAGGAAATGGTGCTCTTTTGCAAGTGAGTTTGACCAATTTTGACTCAATATTTTGGCATTTTTTGGATATTTTTCCGGCGGAAATGAGCTCGACTTTCAGTTTAATGGACAATTTACAGAGGAAAACAGGATTTGCAGGTTTTTCTTTCGAAACAATGATCAAACAGTGACTTAAAATGCATAGGTTTGCAGGCAATAGCATATTTTACTCAAATTTAGCTCTTCAGGTGATTTTAACAGAGAACTTTGGAAAAACAGGGTTTTACGGGCGAATTATCTGGTAAATACCTATTTTACTAGCGACTGGTGTGAAATGGGGTTGTAGACTGAGCTGATGGGGCCGGGTTTGCAGCGTGAACTCCCCTGGGTGACGGACTGGAGCGTTGGTGGCGGCTTGGACGTAATGTGCATGCACAATCTCCGTAATATAAAAAACAGAAATAGACATAAACCGTCGTTTTCGTGACTTTTAAGCAAATTTTGGGTTTGTTCGGGCTTTTTTCACGCTTTTCGGGGATGACATCAGCATGACATAGATTTTTCCTGTAGCGGGGTATGGAAGGTGTCGTGACGCTGACATGGACAGATGACATGGCGGACACGGCGGATGGAACAGTAGCACAGGCACTGGCGTGGGTGCAGACGTGGTGATGACGTGATGCATGATGCGGGCAACGGATCCAGAGGGCGGTTTACAGTTTTCATCGGACTGCTTTTGGTACGGGGACAATTTGTGTCAGAACGGGCCTGATGCAATAGAAAGTCGATGCACGTCTTGGGGTACAGCGGGAAAACCGCTTTCCATCAGGAGCTAACAAATGGACGTGGGGGCGGCTCCAATATCAACGAGAGCCGTTGGATCTAGAGGGCACGATCCAATGGTTGACAGGAGGTATAGATGGCGGAGGTTTACGAAACGGGACCTACGCCAATATTTTAATGGTTTTGCAAATATATGCGGGTCAAAACTTTGGTTTAAAGGGTTTGTATGGAAATCATGTGGGCAGGTTAGGTGGGTGTGACTATTTATTTAACCGGGTGTTAAATAAATTCCAAAGATGCAGAGGGTTTTTATAATGTTTCGGGTAAACACTATAATTCCCAAAGGTTTTCCCTATGGCTATAGTTAAAAGGGGTGGGGATATTATACATTTTTTGGGGCTTTTTATGTATTCTTATGTACAATAGGGAAGGGGAAATATAAATGGGAATTTTATACAATAGAGTTAACATGTTAATATGAATATGAGGGGAAGTGCTGGGTGCATGAAATTGAATCACCTAGACTTGGGTGTGGGGAGAAATAAAACTTTACACAAGAAATGTGGCTTTGAGCTTTTAAGTAAACCTGAAGTTTCACTTAAACTTTTACGGAAATGGAGTGAAGTTAAGAGTTTGAGCAGATCCCAATCTCTTTTAGGGATGTTAGTGAATGATTATTGTGAGGGGAGAGAAGGGGAGTTCGACATGCAACATCTGATCTATCATCACACCTTTGCCATGGCACTTGAGATATCCATGAAAATAGATCATATTAAAAAAGATGACACTGCTGATAGACCTACTTACCCATGCTACAATTCCTAACATTTTTTCTTCACTTTGATTGGGTGCACTTGAACTAGCAAACCCTAATTTTCCTCTTTTCTTTTGGCTGCCCTCCTATCTAAATCTATCCTTATCTCTTCCAAGGGCTCAGATTGAGTAGTTGGGCCCTTTGCTTCCCTACCTATCTAGTGATCTGCCAATCTTGACCTGTTTGAATAGACCTCATTCTCTATTCTAAAATAAGAAATTTAAACATGATCTAGCCAGGGTTGAACTGTCTGGCTATTCATCAATTGTGAGAAAATCAGTGATTGCTCATTCTGAACTTGTTTTGCAACATGTAGTACAGTAGTAGAATTTTTACCAGCCACTTTCCTGGTCTTTCTTTGAGGTTTCTTTTCTTTCCCTTTTTCTTGAATTTTTTGATTTTTTTGAAAATATGGAACCTTTGCAGCATGGAAAGGATGATCATATTTGGCATTTCCACAGTCAATCATAAAAAATGACACCTATTGGTATAGGAACCTAACAAATACCATGGGCAGATTCTGTCCATTTTGATCATATCAAGAAAAGGGAATATTACAGATAAATTCATGTAATGGAAACCCATCTACCATGATCTCTTTTGATTCTAGAATTATGATTCTCTGAGCCTGGATCTATGGAAGGGACAAGAACATTTTTGCAATATTTACCAATACCTTTCCTTGTCATCGTGAATACAAACTTGATTTTTTAATGTCATTATTACCATTTTCATGGGAGTTTGACTCTTGTTGAATGATTCTCCACATGCTTTCATTTACAAGCATGGGCAATTCTCCTACCATATACTCTCTATGGAATTTGCTTGCCAGTGGACTTTAGCACCCATTCTTTGACACATCATTACCTTAGCTAAGAGGTGGCATGATTTGTCCATTGTAAAGCTATTCTTTGAAATGAGAAAAATAAACATTGCTGGCCCACGTATGTGCTATGTCAATAATGCTTATATTTTCAAAGTGTATCTTATGTATCAGAGCTTCATGTACCTATATTTAGACGATAAATACGCTGCTTTTAATCTTTCCCTTAAGGAAGACTGAGCAAAGAGCACCTAGGTTTATCAACCTACTGTACTGTTAGGAGGAGAGCTTAGACCGCATGGTCAAGAAAGAGTATGTGTGTTGGTTAATGGAAAAAGAGATCCCAACATATTACTTGATTACATTCATCGATCCATCAAAGTTCATCGCAAAAACAATGATGACTTCATTGGGTTAGTGTTAGACTTGAGAAAGACTGACCTGGTGATTTCTCATCGGGAACCAAGTGGATGCAAGTACCTCTTATAATTCAAGGAAAACTGCAGATCAAATAAATAAAAATTGGTATGTCTCGGGATTTACTGGCAAACAATTTTCTTGGAAGGCCCAGGACTTTCAACGCATTGGTTTCTTCCAAAGGATGAGTTGGTACAGTCCTAATAATGACATTATCAAACCAGAAGACAATCCAATAATATCTCATCCATCTGACATGAATGAGGTACCAATGAATGAAAACTCGTTGCCAATAGAGGTTGACATCAAGGATATTATAGCATTTCTCATAGTTGTGTGCCTTCATGACTAAACTCGTCAACTATTGTTGGTTGAATGGATAACAAGTTATTTTGGAAAATTTGTTGCATGATACAGACATTGATGTATTTAACATTCTGATTTCAAGTACGTTTACGTAAGGGTGGCATCAAAGGAGTGAAAATTTGCAGCTCCTACTGAGTAAAATTGTAGGCCTGGTGACAAACACAGCAAAGAATCAAAGATGATTACAAAAGGCTACAACTCTAATATCCCACACAGTACTCTTCATTATGGAATCCAACTTCTTTTAAGCAAAAGACAAAAAAGAAAGCATGTATCCTTATTATTGGACAATTTTTTAGAAATTGAATATGTCAGCATGAATAGCTAGCCCCGACAAAAGGAAAACAAGATAAGAAACAAAGACACCATGATTTTTTCACTTAGTGAAATTAATTTTGTCACATAGTTTCTCAACCTCTGCCTTGACTACTCAACATACCTTTTAAAATTTTGCCTCGAGATTTTGAGGGTTACCACTTGGTTTTCTCAATTGCATCTTTTTAACGTTTGTTTGATTTTTTCCCGAATAATGTTGTTTTTCTTGTTTGAAATATTCTCTAATATATCTATGAAATCCTCAAATAATCATCAATCTTAGTGATTAATGAAAAACCGTAAATTCATCGGCCATCGGAAAAATTCGGCGGGTTGCAAAATGTATGACTCAATAAATGTTGCTGATAGCCGATAAAGCCTATCAGTGTCAACAAAATTTGATGAGAGGTATATTTTGTGACCAAAAAAATCCCACCGATGATATATCCTATTGGCATTTAACGAAATACATTGAGTTACATGTTTTCCCAACCAAACAAATTTCGCCTATAGTCAATAAAGCATATCGGCATTCTGCGAAATTTGACGAGTAACGGAATGCACAAACCAATATATTTCGCCAATTGTCGATACGTCTATCACCATTGGTGAAATTTCAGTGGTCTAACTTGAAGGAACTCAAATAATCCACCGACGGCCGACAACCTTCATCGACACCAGGTGAAGTCATCTCCAGTCACTACTCAAGCTTGGGTTAATTGAAGATGTTATCCAAAAGAGCCCTAGTGCGAAAATTTCCAAAGTCTTCGGCAAAGAGGAAGGAACTAGTTGGAGCATCCATCCCCACATTGATACAAAAGAACCACAGCAATGAGGTGGGCCAACATTGTGATTTCACTCCCAATGAGGAAACAGTGGATGTGAAGATCCTCAGTTTTGGAGACACGAAAGACATGAAAGCAAGTTTCGGGTTAGTTGTATCAATGCCATCTTGGAGCGACATGTACAACATGTTCAAGAACCAAGAGTATCCAGATTCCACGCCACATAGTAACCAGAACCAAGGCAAGGTGGATGACTGTGTTTAATTTCATCCGAAGATCTAGTCTACACCTAGCAGCAACAAGGGCACCAATTTTTCCAGAAACAAAAACAATAGAATGGGTCATCAATCACACAAGACCGAAAGTGGTGTGATCACTAGTACAAATGGGGAATGCATCAGAAATTTCCTCTTCCATGGTGTAAAAAAGTACTACAAATTTCTTGATGCTGAAGAATAGCTAAACAATGATTTTGTAATAATTTTCTAAGAGAAAATATGATGTGTGTAGAATCCTATCCAGTTAGTGGAAGAAGGACAAAAGGTATTTCAATAGGGCTAGAGGAAGATACCCTCCCAGGCTGAAGGAGCCATATATGTAATGTTTATGTTATGTAAGTTGTATGGGGAGAAAGATTGCTCCTAATTTTCAGAGGCTTGGGTATCTCTCGCATACGTTGTGGCCATGCAAGGAAGAAAATTTAATTGGGGAGCCATCTTATCGAGACAGTCGAGCAGAAAGGTGGAACAAACCCAAAATCCTGACGCTAGTAAAGGCACCTATTTTTTAAATGGCATCCTGCCTATTGGATGTTGTATGTGCAAAGAATACATTTGTGGGACTAGCACTGAGTTGGCAAGTGCTTGATCCCCCAGTCCATGTCACTTTTAGCATATTGTGGGAGAACATGAACAAGAAGTCTTATTCCCAATTTGTGATTCATTTATAGCTTGCTTGTACCAACTTATCTTTGGTCAGGAGTGGGCTAGGCTATCAAAGCAGGCCAAGAATATTATGGGTTGTATCAGCAATTGGTAACACATATATGCGATTCTATGGGGCTACTAGTTCACTCCACCTACTTCCCATCAATGTTTCAGATAGATTGGTTGTGGGAAAAATTTGTTATGAAACCATCATCCAAGGATTCAATGCCACATTGTAGAAGGATGAGAAGAGCATTTTTATCCCTTACAACATTCAAGTAAGGTATTACATGGTAAGAGACACCAAGCACGCCAAGCAAGAAGGCCAAATGCAAGCTAGAATATAGGTTCCAAACTGGAAAGTTTAGAAAGCATGATCCTAAAAGGCTAGTGCTAAAACATTCATAATAGATATTAGTAGCGTGGCCATATGCACATGAAATTTGGCAAGAGGAACTCTTCATAGAAAACACCCAAGGTTGGAAAGAAGTGGAAAGGAGAAGAGCCAACCCAAATGTTACCCTTTTCACTACATTATTCTTGGAAGAGCGGATACAAATCATCAGTCAAGAAGCCACTGAGATGAAGGTTGAAGATGCAAGGAAAGTTGAAATAGCTCACCTATAAAAGAAATTTGAGTTAAGAGCTATACAAGAGGAACAAGAAAGGGAAAGAGAGTGTAGAAGAATTGAAGAGAAAGCAAGAAGAAGAAGAAGCTCAAGAACACCTTGCTCAATAATCGATACAAGAGGTATGTTGAAAAGTAGCAAAGGAATGGATTCCTTGATTTGTGCCTTAATTCAAGGAATCGAATGTGTTCTCCTTAGTCATGTATGAGTTCCAGTGACATGGATGAGTTCAAGAGGCAGTTTGGACCGAGTTAATTGTCTTCTAGTGTGAGTTACTTTGAGAACTAAAAGAATTTGTGAAATTAGCCTCCTAAATTTTACTTGGAACTAGTTAACCAGTTGTGTTAACTATTGTTAACTAGAAAAGCTCCAGTTTGACTTTCCAAACATTGAACTTACTAGAAATTGCCTATTTGAAGTGCTTATAAGGTATCGAAGGCACACCTTGTATTCATTCTTAAGCACAAGTTTGTGAGCTTGTGAGAGGAATGAGCCAAGAAGGTTTCCTTGTGCCAATTATTGGAGGAGAATTTCCCTTGGGAAGTGCGCACAAAAATAGGAGAAAATTCATGTTTTTAGGAGGTCGAATGCGATAACAACAAAGGAATATTTCCTAAGGAATGCGCAAGGATTTCAAGCCTTAGTGTGCACTGGTTGAGGGAAGCAGATCAACATTCTTGTCGGGTTGTTTCAAGCCTAGTTCAGGACTGATACATCAGTTTGTATTCTCTATTGAAGCAAGGTTATTTGTAAGAGATATGTAGCTTATTCTTCTTCAATAATATTCTTAAGAAAGTGAGGGTTTTCCCAGTTGGGTTCCCTAGAAAAATTGTGTTGTTCTATTGTGTGAATTGTGCTTTTATTTTTGTTCCTATTCCGTTGCAATTTGGTAGAGAAATTTTTTGTTTATATGAAAAGAAACTAGTATTTCAGATTGTTCATATTAGCATATTAGAATTTCATGGATTTTCTACATGGTATCAGAGCTGCGAACATGAATTTACCAGCACATAGTCTACAAGTTTGAAAGATGACAACTCACATAGGATTGGGATTGACAAAACATGATAGAGTGGATGGTGCCTCAAATTATGGTGTTTGGGAGGTTCGGACATTGTTCTTGATAGACGAGTTTGGGCTGAAGGAATTTGTTGAGAAAGGTGTTACAGCACCTTCAGATCCAGATGAGTTGGGGATTTTCCAAAGGTAGATGGCCAAGACCAAGAGGACGATCCTGGATGGACTTTGGGAACATGATGTCCCACATGTTGCATGTAAAGATATAGCTAAGGAAATGTGGGATGCCTTAGTCCAACTCTACTATAATTCTTTCGAGAACCGGAAGATGGTCCTAAAAGAGAAGCTAAGGACAATCAAGATGCAAAAGCATGAGAGTGTAACTACCTCTCTCAGCAAAATTCAAGAAGTCTATGATGAGCTAGCAATTGTTGGAGAAAATCTCGTAGACACAGAGCTAGTGAGTATGGCTCTTAATGGGTTTAAGAAATATTGGCATGCCTCCATTCAAAGTATTATTGGACAAGAGTAGATTGAAAATGCCTGTGGAGTGACTTTAGTTAGGAGGAGCTAAGGCTCAGACTAGTTGAGACTTCTAGCAGCATTGGCAAGGGTTCCAAGGTTGAGAAGTAGGAGGAGAATCTTGCTCGTGCAGGTAAATTCAAAGGCAAGAAAGACAAAGGAAAGAGTGGGAACATTCAAAATGGTGACAAGAAGAAGACAGATCTAAGTAAGATCAAATGCTTGCATTGCCATGTTTTTGGACAATATGCTTCTAAGTGTCCTAACTGGAAGAAGAAGGGGTCGAATAAGGATCATGTTGTTGCATCAACTAAGGTAGATGATTTTGCTTCTCAGTTTGAGAAGGATTTCTCATTGATAGCTTGCATGGCAAGCTCAATGGGGAGTAGTACATGGTATATTGATTCAGGAGCTTTCAACATATCACTGGGAACAGGGAGTATTTTAGCCAACTAGATGAGAAGGATATGCAAGTGAAATATCAAGCTTGGAGGTAATGGCAAGTATGCTACCAAGGGAGTTGGTACTATCAAATTTAAGAGGGAGTCAGGGAATACTCTTCATCTCAAAGATGTTCTCCATGTTTTAGGGCTGAAGAAGAACCCGGTTTCAATAGTTGTTCTTGAGGATAAAGGATACTACTGTTCTTGAGGATAAAGGATATGATGTCATCTTTAGTAGAGGTAAGGCTTACCTCAAACATCTAGCTTCAAGAGAAGTGAAGCAGATAGGTGTGAGGGTGAATAATCTCTACAAGTTGCAGGTAGAGACGAATGTAGCCTTGAGCAGCAAGGCAGGATGTGCAGATGTTGGTGAACTTTGGCAGGACACTTGCATCATGGAGCGCTGAATATTCTTCCACAAATTGTCACAATATTACCAGCAGACAACCTTGACAAGGGTGGAGTGTGCAAGGGGTGAATGCTTGGAAAGTATGCCAAGTCTTCTTTCCATGGTTAGGTAAATAGAGACAAAAGGATTTTGGCATTGTTCATTCAGGTGTGTGTGGGCCCTTTTCTTCTCCATCACTGATGAGACATAGGTATTATGCTACTTTCATTGATGATTTTTCTCAGAAAACTTGGATTTATTTTATGAAAAATAAAGATTAGGTCTTAGACAGGTTCATGGAGTTTAAGGCCTTCGTAGAGAAGCAAACGAGGAAGAAAATGAAGGCAATGAGAAGTGAGAATGGTGGAGAATATATCTCCAATGCCTTCAAGGAATTTCATGCAAAGGAAGGTATTATGAGAGACTTAATAGCTCCTCATAACCCTCAGAAAAATGGGGTGGCGGAGAGGAAGAACAGGAGCATTGTTGGCGCAGCTAGGGCTATGTTGCATGATCAAGATCTGCCTAGGTTCGTGTGGGCAAAAGCATGCAACACTGCAGTACTTCTGCAGAATGGGAGTCCACATAGTGTGCTTGGACAAGTCACACCAAAGGAGGATTTCACAGGAAAGAAACTTGATGTTTCACACTTCCAGATCTTTGGCACAAAGGTTTATTATCATGTGTCCAAGGATAGTAGGAAGAAGCAGGATCCCACAACATAAAAGGGAATTTTTGTGGGATAATATGAGACATCTTAGGAATACAGGGTGTATGTTCTAGGACTCGGGAAAAGAATTCTCTAGCGAGATGTGAGATTCCAGGAGGATCAGGCTCTGAGAGTTTCGTTAGAGTGTGAGCAGCTTGCAGTACCTGAGGAGGAGCTACCTGCTCCCAAAAAGGAGATACAACCAACACCTCAGAGTCAGCCACAATCACTGTCTAGTGGCAAGAGGGTAGTGTAACAGGATGAGGAGGAGAAACCAGGCTGAGACTAGACAGATTAGCCAGAGCCACCAACCACAAGGAGGAATAAGGCCAAGTGGGTTGAGAGGTTTATTCAGGAGGTTCAAGAGCAGGTTGACGCTCCTAGCACCATGTTTAGGCAGAGTAAACAACCACAAAGGTATGCAGGTTATATGGCACTGATGATAGAGTTGGTGGAAACTTAGCCTTGTTATAAGGAGGTAGCTTCTTAGTAAGTTTGGCAGGATGCCATGGTGTAGGAATATTCCTCTATCATCAAGAATGATGTTTGGGAGATTGTTCCATGTTCTGAGGGGAAATAAGTGGTTGGATCAAGATGGGTGTACAAGGTGAAGCATGGAGCAGATGGTAGTGTGGAGAAGTAAAAGGCCAGGTTTGTGGCCAAGGGCTTCTCATAGATTGAGGGCATATACCTTGAGACTTTTACTCCAGTAGCACGGTATTCATTCATCAGGACTATTATGGGACTTACAGCACAGATGGGGTGGAAGATCCACCAAATGGACATGAAGACAACATTCCCCAATGGAGTGGTTGAGGAGGAGATCTATATGGAGCAGGCATAAGGATTTGAGCAATTCAGCAGAGACCAAGGTTGCGGGGGCCAGCTGCCCCCCCCCCCCCCCCCCCCCCCCCCTCGAATCGGTCCTATAGCGCGCTCCGAGCAAGAATGAATCATGAGCGAGCTCCCGCAAAAAAAATCTCTCCCTGGTTTTTTCACAAATTTTTTGTCACAAAGATGTTCTAAACACAAAAAAAAAATTCAAAGAAACAAGATTTTTTGAGTAGGGAAGCCTAATATTCAAGCTTATGTCCCTATTATTGAAATGCAATTCATGGTAATGTTAAATTCTTAAAGTAAAAGTGACATTCTCCTTTATCTTTCATTTTCATCCTTTTACTTAAATTTTTAACATTACCATGAAACGACTTGGGATGTTTGAGAGTGGTTCCAACCTCATTGGATTTCATATGGAGAAAGTATAATTTTAGATCTCACTCAAAATCCAACAGACTTATCAGTTTTTTAGGATTTCGGGATTGGGGGGATTGCAATGATTCCATTGGATTTTGTCATGTACTAGGGTATGGGACTTGTATTTGATCAAGAGCACCAAGCCCTCTATGTACCTTGATGTTAGTGACATTGGTTGTTGAACTCCTTTATCATGACCCTACTAAAAATGTACCCATTACTCAAACAAAATCTTGACTTGACATGCTACATTTTTTCTATCTTATGTTAATTGCTTCAAGGGTGATATTAATGACAAAGATCCCAAGATAGGCAATGATTTTGATGATATGTAGCTATTTGTTGTAGCACGATTTTTTGGATACTAGAGGCCATCTAGAGCCTATTTGTTGATGTATTTTCGGTCCAAAGATGGATTGTGCTCGATGTTGTTTTGGTTATGTGCACCCTTACATGTTATATAAATGAGAACTTGTAAATTGTGGATGTGGTTGATGAAGATTATAACTTCTATATGATTGATTTTATATGGTTTAATCCATGTTTTTATTTTTTTTGTATCTAATTCATCATTCTACATGCTTTTGTTGACATATATGCATCAAAATATATAAAAATATATATTATATAAATATTCGCTCCCAATCCGGGAGCTTTTGAAAATGTCGCTGCCTGCTCCTGCTCCCAAGTAACCTTGGCAGAGACACACATGTGTGTAGGCTGAAGCGAGATCTATGGGCTCAAGCAGGCTCTGAGAGCATGGTATACTCAAATTGATAGCTACCTTCGAGAATTGGGCTTCACTAAGAGTGAGGCGAATGCCAACCTATACTACATCATGGTTGGAGGGCTTCCGCTCATTCTAGTTCTCTATGTTGATGACCTCATACTAACTATAGATGAGAGCTTGATCCAAGATTGTAAGAAGAACCTTGCAAGGGAGTTTCAGTGAAAGATATGGGGCTTACGCATTATTTCCTTGGCTTGGAGGTTTGGAAGGGTGATGGTGAGATCTTCGTGGGATGGGGCAAGTACACTGCAAAGATTACCTGGAGATTTCATATGCAGGATTGCAGGTCTATGACCATGCCTCTAGTCACAAACTGGAGGAAGGTGGATGCTGGTAGAGGAGAGAAAGTGGATCCTATAATATATAGGCAGCTCATTGGGTCGTTGATGTACTTGGTCAACACACAACCTGATATTTGTTTTGTATTTAACCAGCTAAGTCAGTTTATGGTGGAACCAACCAAAGTGCATTGGGTTGTTGCAAAGCATGTGTTGAGATATCTCAGAGGCACAACAAACCATGGATTGTGCTACAGACAGGTTGATAGAGTGAGGCTTGAGGGCTTCAAAGATGCAGATTAGACGGGGAGCTCCACAAATAGGGAGAGTACTTCAAGTGGCATCTTCAGCATTGGGTTAGTCGTTGTTTCTTGGTATGGTAGGAAGCAAAGATGAGTTACACTTAGTTCAGCAGAGGTCGAGTACATGTCTGCTAGTCAAGCAACTTACTAGGCTATTTGGATGAGGAAGTTGCTTATGGGACTTTTCAGATGGAGGATGGAGCCTACCATGATACATTGTGATAATCAAAGTTGCATAAAGCTCTCTGAGAATACAATGTTTCATGATCGCTCAAAGCATATCGAGATTCGATATCACCATCTTAGAGATTGCGTGTAGAAGGGGATAGTGAAGCTATCGTACATTCCAACAGGGGAGCAGACAATAAACATCTTAACCAAGGCATTGGCAAGAAGCAGTTTTGTTCATCACAAAGATAAGTTGGGATTTGTACAAAATCCCTTCCTCGCTAAGAGGGATTATTGAAAAGTAGTGAAGGAATGGGTTCCTTGATTTGTGCCTTAATTAAAGGAATAGAATTTGTGTTCTCCTTAGTCATGTACGAGTTCCAGTGATGTGGACAAGTTCAAGAAGCAGTTTGACTAGTGCAAGTTTGTGGAAGGCTGAGTTAATTGCCTTCTACTATGAGTTGGTTTGGGAAATGAAAGAATTTGTGAAGTTAGCCTCCTAAATTTTACGGGGAACTAGTTAAAAAGTTTTGTTAACTACTGTTAACTAGAAAAGCACCAGTTCGACTTTCCAAACATAGAACTTACTAACAATAGCGTATTCGAAGTGCTTATAAGGAGATTGAAGGCACACCTTGTATTCATTCTTGAGCACGAGTTTGTGAGCTTGTGAGAGGAACGAGCCAAGAAGGTTTCCTTGTGCGAATTATTAGAGGAGAATTTTCCTTGGGAAGTGTGCACAAAAATAGGAGGAAATTCCTATTTTCAGGAGGTCGAATGCAATAGGAAATAGGGGCCTATTTCCTAAGGAATGCACAAGGATTTCAGCCTTAGTGTGGGTTGGTTGAGGGAAGTAGATTAGCCTTCTTGCAGGGTTGTTTCAAGCCTAGTTCAAGGCTGAGACTAGAGAGATCAATTTGTATTCTCTATTGAAGCAAGGTTATTTGTAAAAGGTTTGTAGCTTATTCTTCTTCAATAATATTCTCAAGCAAGCGAGGGTTTTCCCAGTTGGGTTCCCTAGAAAAATCATGTTGTTCTATTATGTGAATTGTGCTTTTATTTTTGTTCCTATTCTGTTGCAATTAATTGGTAGAGAAATTATGTGTTTATGCAAAAAGAAACTAGTATTTCAGATTGTTCATATTAGCAGATCAGAATTTCATGAATTTTTTACAAGGTAGCAGAACAAAGAAAAAAAAAGTTGATGGAACAAAGGAGCAAGGAGCAAGAGGAAATGGCTCAAAGGGATTTAGAAGAGTAGATGGATAAAGAAGCCAAGCTTGTAGAAGACTGGAGAAGAGAAGAATACGAAGAAAAGGCCAAGAAGGAGCAAGATGAAAAGCTTAAAAGAGAAGGAGAGAAAAGAAGGATGGGTTGAAGGCAATCTCAACTCAATCCAAGCTTGTTATACCCAAGGATGTCATTTACCTCACAGGGGAAGAAAAGATCAAGGTGATCAATACACTAGTTGAGCATAAACATTCCATAGGGACAAACACCCCAGAAGAAAATGGATAGAAAGATATGGGCAAAAACAAGGAAGAGGCTATCACGGAAACAATCACCTCTACTAGAGACGATGAGGCACGAATTCCCGAACAAACACAAGAGGCTAAAGCCACTCCTGTCGGTGAAACTATTGATGCTTAGGGTTTCCAAGGGACCCCTAATATACAAGTTGTCCCTAAGGAAGCCAAGATTCCCCCTACAATAGAAAAGGAGATAGAAACAGCAGGTGACAGACAAGAAATAATGATGGAATACATATATACACACGATGGTTTGGAAAATGTTCTGCCTTGAAGAGTAAAATATACCCCAACCTATGGATGACGTTGCTGACCTAGAATCCATGGCATGTGATATGAAAAAGAAGTCAACTTTCAGGAGAAACCAAAGGAAGAGGAAAATCACTATTGATACTAGGGTAATCTGTACCTCAGAAGAGGTCATACTAGATACGAAGAAGGCTCGGACCACCGATTTATTAGCAATCAAGGTGGTACTCTCTCATGCCTCATTCGACAAGGCTACAAAGGAGGAGAAAAATCTCAATCAACAAAGTAAGTAGCCTCCCTTCAACATCAGGTACAGTACTATAAAGAAGAAGGGGGCGCAACAAACCTAGTAGGTGACCTCATGGATGAGCATCGCATACATTTGAAGGCACAAGATACATTTCTACTAAAGTTGTTCGACTTTGAAGAGGAAACACTACAATTTTCAGTAGCACGCAAGGAAGTTTTACAATGGAAGGAAAGGGGTCCCAAAAACCTAAACCAAATATAATGTACTAAGGAAATTCAAAAGGCTAGGGGAAATGAAGAGCACATAATCACATTTTTAGCTGAAGAAAGTTTAAATCACATGACCACAACCTCCAAATATTGGGTGAATAATCCGAACTTAAACAGGAACACAACAAATTACAAATATAATCATAAATACAAAAATGCAGCAGAAATAACATTTCATTTCATTAATATTAGAATACTGAAATATGCTTAGAAAAAGAATGGAAATAAACTAGCTTGAGCGATGGTAGCCTATCTCTGAGAAGAGATGTGGTGGCTATATGCCTCTGAACTGTGTTACAATGAGGCTCCAAGGCCTATTTATTATTGAGAAACAATGGAAAACCATAAACATCCATAAACCTAACCCTAGGAGATGAAGCACCAAAACTATGGGCCACGTTTGGATAAATTGGTACATCAATTTCTCAGGGTCGTAACTTTGGCATACAATCTTCGTTTGGCTATCATAATACCTTGTTTCAAAGATCTAGAAGAGTAAGCTGAAAACAAACCATCTAACCCATTTGGGACTTTTCTGGTCCCTTTGTTTTCCCTAAAAATGTTGTTTAGGGCCTCAAAACGGCTCCGGAAGTTCAGGACCGGAAAACTGCCAAAAATAGTAAATTGTGCTACAATTAAGGAAACTGAAAAATTGAAAGAGACAATGTTGGGGGTCCAAGTGGAATAGGAGGGTGGCCACCAATATCCACAGATCAATCCTCCCCCCTTAGGAAGTAATGGTACCCATTGCATTGAGTGCCTCCATGAGATGGGGAAACTTCTGTTGAACTTGGTCCCTAGTGAGCCACTTTCCTTGGTGTAGGAGTTGGCTAGCTTTGACAACCCGATACAATTGGATCTTCTGTTGGTGAGTGTTCTTGATCTATGTGTCCATGATCCGATCAGTTGTGGCCTGTTCCATGCAGTATGGGTTTAGCTCTGTTGGTGTGAGTTGTTCTGCAATGTTGGATGTGTCCAACAATGGTGGAAAGTATAGCCGAAAGTGGTCTACATTGAACATTGGGTGCATACCAAGGAACAGTGGAATGATGAGCTCGAAGGCATTGTCCCCTACAGCCTTGGTGATGGTGTATGGCCCATATCGGAGCGGCCTAAGCTTGCGAGGGGTCCAACAAGGTGCTCCTTCTGCAAATGTAGTCAAACTTTATCGCCCAACTGGAACTTGTGCAGCACCCAATGTTGATCATGGTGCTACTTGTACTTAGCATTGGCTCTATCCAATATATCATGGACCTACTGGTGGATGTGTTGAATGCACTCAGTGAAGTTGTTAGCCCTGTCAGCTTTAGACTGGACATGAGTTGAATCTGCCTGAGTAGCTGCAAATGGTATGGCCACATCAATGGGATATAATGGTTGAAATCTCAACCCTACCTAAAAGGGATTGTGGCCCATTGAGTTGTGGAGAGCTCTATTGTAGCTGTATTGGACATAGGGGAGGCTTTCATCCCATGTGCGTGGATGCTTCGAGTTGTACATGCGTAGAATGTGTAGGATCATCATGTTGATGACTTCTGTTTGGCCATCAGTTTGGGGATGGAAATTAGTGGACTTAGTGAGTTTGGTATCCAGCATTGACCAGAGACTTGACCAAAATGCAATTAGGAATCTGCTGTCCTGATTAGAGACAATGGACTGTGGGATCTCAAAGTGTACCCACACTCGCTCAAAGAAGAGCTTAGCAGTGGCCTCTGCTGTAATACTCTTCTTGCAAGTAGCCATAATGGCCATCTTAGAGAATCTGTCAACGACCACGAAAATGCAGTCATTGTCGTGCTTAGTAGAAAGAAGTCCCGACATGTAATCCGTGGAGATGGATTCCCAAGGTCGACTAGGAGTAGGTAGAGGAGTATATAGACCTTGGTTCTTGATGGTTGGTTTGGCAATGGCGCAGGCAGTGCAGGATTTAATGTACCTCCCAACATCTTGACAAAGGTTCAACTAATAAAAATATTTTTGTAGTACTACCATTGTTTTCTCTACTCTAAAATGTCCAACGACCCAACTGTAATGCGTCTCCCAAATCATCTTGTCACGATCGCTTGAAGGAACATAGATGTGTCCCAGGTGGCATAACAGTGCATCCTGGATGTGAAAATTTGGAACTTGCTTACCTTCCAGGAGTGTCTAGTATGTGTTGCCAACTTCTGGATCACTCTCATAAAGATGCGGCCAGCCTGAAGTCTCGTGCCCACAGGAGTCAAGCATAGTGATCAACACCATGACTGGTGGTCGCTTGAGGTAGTCTGCAACATTATTGGTGTTGCCCTTCTTGTACTTAATGTTCAAATGGAATTGTTGCAGGTATGTGGACCATCTCTGATGGTGATCATTCTACAACTTCCCTTGTGTCAGTATGAACTGCAGGGGTCGGTGGTTTGTGTGAATGACCATTTCCTTCCCCATTATGTAATGCTTCCATTGATAACAGGCCTACACTATGGAATACATTTCTTTGACGTAAGTGGGATACTTTCGAATTGTGTCTGAAAGTGTCTCACTGTGGTAAGCCACTGGATGCCCCTACTGAGTAAGAACTGCACCAATAGCATAGTCGAATGCATTTGTCTCAATCTCAAAGGGTCGTTGTAGGTCTAGTAATGTGAGCACTGGTGCAGAGCAGAGGCGATGCTTCAACTCAACAAATGCCTTCTATTGGGTTTGGGACCAAAAATCTTTGTTTTCACTCCACCCATGGTGACTTGACTTAAAGGCCAGATGATAAGAGAGAACCCCAACACGAACCTATGGTAGAAATTGGCAAGACCCAGAAAGCTGCGGAGCTCTATTAGAGTGGTTGGGGTTAGCCAATCCCGAATGACTTGTATCTTGGCTGAGTCCACATGGACACCATGTTCATTAATGATGTACCCCAAATATTGAACCTGTGTTGTCGCAGAGTTTGAAGGACCTGTCGAATATGGTGGAGGTGCTCTTCCCAACTCTCACTAAAGATCAAGATGTCATATAAATACACCACCACGAATGCATTGGTGAAGGGTCGCAAGATGTCGTCCATCAATCTCATGAAGGTTGTGGGGGCATTCGTCAACCTGAAAGGCATGACCAACCATTCGAAAAGGCCCTCCTCGGCAATCTTCCACACATGGGAGGGTTCGATAGGCACCTGGTGATAACCGAACTTCAAGTCAATATTGCTAAAATATTTGGCCCCCTTGAGCTGGTCCAGAAGGTCATCAGTCCGTGGGATTGGGTACCTATTCCGAATGGAACAGTGATATTGTTTAGCGCTTGATAGTCAATGTAGAGTCTCCAGGGCCCATCCTTCTTTTGTACCAATACAATTAGGCTCCCATAGGGTGATGAGATTGGCTTGATGTGCCCTTTCTGCAACAGCACCTGAATCTGCCTCTTGATCTCATCATTCTCCAGAACAAAGCGTTGATAGATCAGTTCATTAGGTAGTGGCGTGCCTGGGGTCAAATCGATGGAGTGCTTGACATGACAGTGCATAAGTACCCCTATAGGTGAGGCGAAAATGTCCCTATACTCCTCCATGTCCCTATACTCCTCCATGACCTTTTGCATCTGATGTTTTTGTGCAGAGGAGCCCTGTCTAGAAGTCACAACCACAACCTTCTTCTTGATCTGAGGGCAAATCATAAGGAACAAATTTCCTGGTCTAGGAAATGATCTTACTGCATTGCTTTACAGTGATCAAAGAGATGGCGGTAAGCAAGGCTACCTCTAGTATCCTGTACAACTTATTTCCCAAAGTAATAATCACAGAGTGAAGTCTAGACTCATATAGCATGCCTCTTCTACAAGTATGGTTGTCCTAATAATACAGCAAAAATTTCAAGAGGAGCAACACCACACAATACCTCGTCTGTGAAGGGCTTGATATTGTAGGGAAGGCGGCACTGTTGGCTGACGTGGAGATCTCGTCCTTGGTGAAGCCACCCGATGGTGTACGGTTGCAGATGTGTTGTCATCGGTAGGCTCAGTCGCTTCACGAGCTCTGTTGAAATGAGGTTCTTTTAGCTCCCGCTGTCGACAATGAACTGCAGCGAAGAACCTTTCACCCACATCTGTGAGTAGAAGAGGCGTTCCCCCTCCTCTAGGTCTTCAGGCTCATTCTTCTGGATTTTTGTGGTGGCCACAGTGGCACCGGGCTTCGCATCAATGATTTTCTTCCCTTTGTCATTCCTTGTTGGGTTTTGAATCAGAGTCGGAACATGCATCTGATTCAGAAGCCTTCAGCTCAGCCACCAATGACTGCTTAGCCCAACATTCACTTGTGTTGTGAGTAGAGCTCTTATGGAACTCACACCATTTTCCTGTGTCTTTCTTTGTCTTCGTGGTGTTGTTCTATGCTTGCAGCTTCGGCAGGTTGTCTTAGGATGCCCCGCCTTGGCTTTGGCTTTTGCTCTGTGGTTTGGGGCGCCTTTTCCTTGCTTCGAATTAGCAGATCCAAAGTCTCGCTTCTTCTGTTTAAACTTTTGCTCAATCTTGACAACTTATCGGTATGTCGTGCCAAGCGAGATGCCCAGGAACTCCATCTCGTCCTGGATGTACTTGTGTAGACAGTCGTGGTACTTGAGTACCAAATGTCGCTTAGAATCCTTGATACCCAACTTAGTTCGGAGAGTATGGAAAATATTTGTGAACTCTGGCACATCTTGGTCCCTTCCCTGTTGTAGCGTGGTCCACTTTATGTATTTATCCTCATAGCTCCCGATAGGGTAATATTGTTCCTTGATGGCATCTCGGAAAGAATCCCAAGTGGGGTGCGTCTGAAAACAGTGAGGATTCCCTCTCATCCTTTTGTTCACAGTAGGTTCCCCACCAATCCTTGACATGTGGGCAGCTTTGAGAAGTGGAAAAGTAACCTTTTCCGGATTGGAAAAGTCATGAACTGAAAAATATCCTTCCAACAGATTCAACCATTTATCTACGGCATCTGCATCTATTTGGCCCTCAAATATGGGAATATCGAAGTTAAATTGTACCTTAAAAGGAGTGGTGCTTCCAGAGTGGCTACTGGATGAAGATGCCTCGCCTATTTTGTCTCTGGGCATAAAGGAAACCAAAATCTGATAGTGCTTGAGGCCCAACTTAAAGTCTTGTAGCAGAGTAGCAACATATATATACATCTGTGTTTTGCCTTAGATCTGATACCAACATATTTTCTATCTATTGATTTACTGAAATACCTTATATTCCATAGTTTTTTTTTTTTTTTTTTGCATCAATGGTATGGTTTCTCTTGTGGTTATTGAACTCTAAAATTCTGTTATATTCCACTAAAATTTACTGCCAAAATATTGCTTATTAGTGTTGAAACTTCCATTGTTAATGCCGAATGACAAAATTATGGTTGTTCCTTCTATTAAAATAATTCTCCAGTTTTCTATTATGAGTTGTGTTTAGCTGAATTGGTCCTTACAGATCTTCACAGGGGTATGAAAGGTGTTGTACAGAAAGCAAAGTAAATAGTAGAAAATTACATAAATAATACCAAGCCTAGTGAAAGCATTTGGAGGGCATACAGGCCTTGTTCAAGGAGACATAAGGACTAATATAATATCCATTTGTAGTCTGTATTCATTGACAAAAGGATCAAATCTCTTGATCAACCCTTATCCATCCCTGATCTTTGTTACAAAGCTGCAAATGTATTCTAAGAGAGTGAAGGTATAATGAACCTTATTTTTGAAAGAACAAAAGGCTTTTCTACCAGTTTAAGGGAGGATGTAGTTATTTGGCAGACGTTAAAAGGTCAAAAGAGACCTCCAAACATCCAAACTTTAAAGTGGACACAACAGAGATTAATATAAATAAACATTGGAAGTTGAGAATGATTTGTTGTTGTAAACCCTTTTGCCTCTTAGGGACTATGAGAATCCATTTAGTGTACAATGGGAACAAGTGGCTACCATACCTACATAAACATTATCTTCTCTACTTTGTTACAATCCCTTATCAGGTGAGGCATGCTCAATAGGATTTAAACTTGGTCATTACGGGGGTAAACACTCCTACATACAATTAGACTACAACCCAACTGACATTCTACCTCATAGGTTTAATGAAGTAGTTGTTGATAAATTTTGAATCCTGAAAACTAATGCATTACCATATCAGCCTGAGACATGAATAGAAAAAGTGGCATTGAGACAAAGTGATTTTCTGTTTAAATTTTTTTAGCTTCAATAAGATAGAGTGCAAGATATGTAACATTGTCTAGAAAGAAGTCTGATACAATGGGAAATTATGGTGGCATGCAACATTCTCACCACTCAAATCAGGTTAGGTGGAACTTTGCAAGACAAACTGATATACGATGTTGGACCTTTGTCGCAACCCTACCATCATTTTGTTAGGGATGCTTTTAAGAAGTTTGGGTTCTCAAAAGGTTTTCTTACCATGGACAGATGGAACAAGTTGAACAAGTTTTCTGCAAAAATAGGGTAATCTTTTTCCTCTTGGAGACTATGATAATCTATTTAGTGTACAATGGGAACAAGTGGTTACCATACCTACATAAAAACTATCTTCTCTACTTTGTTACAATCCCTTATCAGGTGAGGCATGCTCAATGGGATTTAAACTTGGTCATCATGGGGGTAAACACTCCTATTTACGCCCAAGTGACATTCTACCTCATAGGTTTAGTGAAGCACTTGTTGATAAATTTTGAATCCTGAAAACTAATGCAAAGCACTTGTTGATAAATTTTGAATCTTGAAAGCTAATGCATTACTGTATCAGCCTAAGACATGAATAGAAAAAGTCAAAGTATTCACTAATATGGCTAATATGACAATCAATCGACTATTAATATTGTTATATATAAAGCATCATAGGATGTTAAGCTACATCCCCAAAAAATTAACAGAAGCTAGGCTCTGCCTAGCCAAAAACCTACCATTTGCCAAAATATATGTGCAACTTGTTCGCCAAGGAAAGATAGAGAGGGTCGACATCATTGCCCTCACAAAAACTTACTGTCACTTTGCATTGCAGCTCAGCAGACATCAACTTGTAAATTTATGATTAGGTCAACCCATCTTCATCGGTACATTCCCTAAGTAAAAACCTCTGAAGTCCCCAACTTCTACAAATATGAAAAACAATCAAAATAAAAATACAAATTCATCAAAGGGTCAATACTTGCGAATGAAGAAAAACCTAAAACCATGAAACAATTACTTGACAAGCTCATTCACCCAACCAACATCTGGTGACTCAGCTGATGAAGAAGAGTCTTTATTGAGATTTTCTCTTGTAAGCCTTGCATATAAATTTGCCCTCAAGTCTTTATGAGATTTGACCCTTTGAATAGGCTCTTCAAACCAATCACCCACATCATCGGCGGTTTCTGAGTGAGTTGGTGTGTAGGGGAGGCTTTGAATGACACAATGTCATAGGTTTGAAACCCTCGGATCAAATATCTGCGGATGGTCTTTGGAGAGGTCCTTGGAATTCAAGCAATGTTCGCAACTCTATTCAATACACAGTTGACCATGGTGCATGGGAATTTGGTAATCTCATTTAAATGGACCTTCTATCATCAGTTCTTTCAGTATTGACGGTTAACTAATCTAGTTTATTTGTACATCATTATGACAACCAATATTTTAATTTTGGTGACAGGAAATGAGTTGAGTGGAAGTGGCATCAACGCAATAGTTAGTGCTACACAATATGTTGTTGATGTAATTAAGCTTCATAAGATTTTGAAACACATATACAAGCATTCTCATGAGAAATCATTAATGGTAGCACCAGATGGATGCTTTGATCCGAAGTGGTTTCAAGCGCTTCTTCAAGAGACAGGGTCAAATGTTTTGAATGTTGTCACACAACATATATACAATCTTGGAGCAAGTACATGAGATAAAGAAAAAAAAAACCATCATATGCACTTCAGTTTTTATTCACTAGTTTGGATAGCAGGTAATTATTTTTCTATGTTGATCAGGTGTGGATAAGAATTTCAAATAGAAGATTCTTATAGATTTTTGCATTTAGCACCTACCTAAATGGCTTTAGCGCTCCTTCTCTAGTCTCCTTGGGTTGTCTATAAGATCTTGAGCACTGAACTTACTTCTAAATAAGGTATAGCAGAATACTGAATGAGCATTTAACAACTTCTGAATAGGGTATAGCAAAATATTGAATGAGCTGTAAGTCCAGACAACAGCATAATTTCATTGTTATGGCAGCAAGTCGTGCATAGTAGAAACCGGAAGCATTGTTATGGCAGCAGGTCGTGGAAGCGAGTCATTCACAACAAAAATCGGATAGTTTTTTGAGAGGGATAAATCGTTCGTTTTGGAGAGAGATATGTAGCCAGATGTCAAAGAAAACCATATGCCAAATGTCAATTAGAGAATGAAAGTGTAGACTACTAAACTGATTAAAAAAAATGCTTATTGGCCTAAAACTATTGAGGTGCTATTTGCAATCTAAATACATCTAAATAGAGCAAACTATTTGAATATGTAAGAGATAATAACATAGGAAAACTATGAATACATATTGCTAGTGGGTAACAAGACCCTCATATATTTATATCTAATGAAAAATATAAATATGATCCTAAATTATTAAGAAATGAATTTCAAAATAATAATAAAAAATATTAAAAAAAAATGATAAGAAAAAATTATTTAACTAAAAATACACAATTAAAAAAAACACACCATTTTTTAATATTAGAGTAACTTTTACATTCCTAAAAAAAGTTATCATTAAATTAAATATATTTAAAAATCAATTTTTGGGTTTAATTCTTTATCCTATTAAGTGTTATTCATGGACATGACCATTACCTAACTTACATAATAATAATAATAATAATATAATAATAATAATAATAATAATAATAATAATAATATAAAACATATCTTTTAGTGTAGGCAATCTCACAAACAAGAACGAATATGGGACCACAAGAACACAAATGACCTCATAGTTGCATGACAAAAGCAAGGTGGCCATCCGTACAAGATGCAAATGATTTCTCATCATCCTCTCTTTGAGATATATGTATTAATGATGTTAACAGTCAAAAACAAAGTTTCCTTAATCAACTCAAATTTCATCTCCACCTATAGAAGGAAGTTGGGAAATCAACTAATGATTGCAACCAAAACCACCCAGTATGGGAATTTAGTTATGCTGAAAGAGCTCGGTTACAGGGACAAAGGTTAAAGTATACTGATGATCTCTCATTAATTTATGAATTATTAAGACAAATTTATGCAAAATGTGCATTTTTCACCTTAAACACTTGACTCTTATATCAAAAGGTTTTTGATCTCAAAGAAGTGGATGAAAGCCTCTCAACTAATGTAGCATCTAACTCTGTGTCAATGAAAAAGAACAAATAAATCCCCTCAAACAACAAAATAATGCCTCAATGATATTGAAAATTGTTATTTATGTTTTACATCTGGTTGGCAACTGATTGATATGACAAATGAGAAAGGGGCATAAACTTCAAATTAGCCTCAACCTCGAGCAGGGAACAAATGTATGCATGAAATTCTATTTCATAGGATTTAGGAGTTAAGGAATAAAGGTTATTTTAATGGTCGCAAATTGGGCACGGTCCACTACTTGGCACAATCTGTAGAAATTTCACTGTAGATCAACTGATATATGCAATATCCTAAAGCATAATACTAGATCTACTTCTATCATAAACTTTGTGGAAGCTTAATCACATATGAGTAGTATCAAGCAAGAACATATATAACTGAGAATGAGAAGTAATCACACATAACACAGAAGACATAACAGGGGGAAAGACTTAGCCTAAAACCCCAACTCTGTATTATCATACAAGTGGAAATCTTGTTCAAGATACAAAAAGAATCATCTCAAAAGCTATCCCTCTCTCTCTATAATCAAACAATACAGCTCACATACTGAATAGTCATAGAATATATCCTCCTCAAGCTCTCCAAGCCTCCTATTTCCATGTGCAGATTTTCTTGGGGTCCAGTGAAGCCACATGTGTGAATTGGCCTCATCACACTCATTAGACAGGAAGAAGTAACTACGCAATCCTCAAGGAAAGAATTCCTTCTGCATGCAAGGAATATTCACAATGGAATATTCTTGCAACTGATAGTACATTGTCCCTCCATCTGATTTCAACTGGGTCTCTTTCTGAACTGACATGCATGCGTTATTTATGAGATAATACTCAGTTATCTGAAGTGTCGTAGTTACATTCATGCAAGCATTAACTAACTGAACTCACACTAATTTAATAGACTGTTAAATTAATCTAATTGGACTTGACTCAGTTAACTAAGCCAACTAATTTCAACTCATAATTACAACTCATCCTTACCTCTATAACTATGGATAAATCCCTCAATCAAAGGAGAAACTGTTGCATGTCCTCACATAAACTTCATGTTCATATTTCCTTAACTAATTAACTCAAGATGAATTAATTAATTAATTTACAAACATCTGTTAATATCAAATTCAAATTTTACTTCACTATTTTAGCTCAGGGACTAACTAAAATAGGAAGGTATCCCAAAATGCTATTTATAGAAAAACTGGTTTTTAGCACATTCACTTTTCATCCATTGTTGCTAAGTTCAACACTGACTGAATTGCTATTTATAGCAGTGCTATTTTTAGCATTTTCTATTTTTAGCATTTCTTGTTGCCATTTTCAACACTCCCTCTCAACAAGAAAGGCATTATCAGTCACCACAATCCTGTCTCTGTGGAACTCGAACTTGCATTTTAACAATGTCTTAGTTCAAATATCTGCATCCTGTTTCTCAGTCAAAACATACAGCAACATCATGATCCTCTTGACCACACAGTCTCGTATATGATGGTAACGGATATCTATGTGTTTGGACCTATCATGAAACACTGGATTCTCAGAGAGTTTTATGCAACTCTGATTATCACAGTATATCATTGTAGGATCCATTATCTAACCAAACAATCCCACTAGAATCTTCTACATCCAAATGGCCTCGCATGTTGCTTGACTATCAACCATGTATTCAACCTCTCCTGAGATAAGTGCAACTGATCTCTGTTTCCTACTGTACCAAGAAACTGAAACTGAACCAAGGTTGAAGATTCCTCCAGAAGTGCTCTTTCAGTCTGATGGACTCCCCACTGTTACACAAAAATATCGTCACCTTGATTATTTGCAGTCAATATGGGTCTATCACTACCTATACCAGCCTCCTAAGCAAGTCTCAGACCTCAGCTCTTCAAAACAAGCTTTGGAAATGAGAGAAAGACATCAAAAAGCAATGTAACTCTGGTTCCGCCCTTTCTCTCACTTTTGCCTACGGGCCCGCACCTTTTGTTCAGAGTACCTGCATACTTATACGCTTTGTATGTAAAGGGGAGGGTGCGTACCCCTGTGAAAGTCAAAAGGCGTAATTTTTATCTTAAAAAACTCACTTTGGGTT
>APFE030421569.1:0-11475 GCA_000404065.3 Pinus taeda
TCATCGCATGTGGGTGATAAATATATTGGGAAAATATTAAAAACATTGGGCTCCATGATATAATGTTTGTTCTAACTCTTCCTTTTCTTGGGAAAATTCTTGGTGAGACTTTTGAATTATAGTGGGTATTTTTTCATTCCCTTGAACTATCACTTTAGCTTGAAATTTATTTACATGAGTAGTTAGTTTCTCACTGTGGTCGAACAATTGTTGTACAAACTATTAGATTGCAATAAGTGGATCATCAATTCTACTTGGATTGTTGATATTAATTTTTTCTATTTCTGGGTTCTAACATTCTAACTAAATATGCGTTTGTTGTTGTTGTCTTGGCTAAATCTTACTACTATGCAACATCCTTATTTTAAATTTTTTCTTTGTTGCTCTCATAGAATTTTCTAGGGTTTCAAATATTTGTTTATCTCAAGCATGCCTTGGGTCATGTTTCTTACTAGATGTTTATTTTATCCTTTATTTATTTATGGATCTCAAGTGTTGGTTGTATTTGACTCTACTAGAGGAACTTGTTTTTCACTTGTAGGTGAGGTTGAGGTAACATCTCTTTGTAAATTAATTTCCTCTACAATTTACTTTAATATATCTTCTGACATAATATTCTTGTATGGTACTTCCTAATTATAATCATGCTTGGATGACATTTTATTTGGATAAAACTTTTGTTCAACAATTGTTGCGGCAGTCATACAGGGTGAATTAGAAGTCAATTTGATGTCTAGCGCTTGTTTTTTTTTTCTCATTGCATTCAATCAACTGTCCTCAATTATATGTATGTGTTGAAATTCCATTTTCTATGTTAACTTTGGTTGAAGTGAATAGTTGATGTTACTTATTTTATGGTATACCATCATTTTCTATCCTTTTATTTCAATGATTACATCTTTGACATGTCCAAGTTACTAGAAGGTGTCTTGTCCAATAGACGATGCTAAGAATTGTTGCAATTCTATGCTTTGTTATTTTACCCTTTTCTTGGGTATTCTCCAACCATTCGCGTAAAATTGAGTCTAAATTATGTAGGTATTATGGGCCTTGTAGTTAAATACCCATCAAAATTTCTTCTCAATTGGTATTATATGTTGATGTCTAAATCAATATCGAACACTGTGAGCTTAACTTGCAATCTACTTAGGAGACTCTATGATAGGTAGTTCAATGTAGAATTCAAATGGCCTTGTGTATACATTTTCTTTCCTTTCTTCTTATTTTTTAGTTTCTAAAAAGGGTATAATTATACCCCCCGACCCTGCTCAAGCTTGTGGTGGAATTGGGAAAATTTTATTAGCCTATTGACCTAGTTCTATAAACATATGCTCAATTGCAGTGTAATAGTAAATCTCTTATGGATCTATATATAAACAGTTTATTGAGATTTAATAGCTTTGGAAGTACTTGAAGCCCTAGCAATGGGTGTTTGGATGAAGAAGCACAACAAAAGTGATGTGGGATTGGAACCCAAGCTTAGTGTTTTGCACCTAAATGAATTGGGAAAAGACAATTGGAATTTGAGAGATTTGAAATGTGGAGGTGCTAGAGGACACCTAAAGGATAAAAGGGTAGCGAAAGTCACTCAAAATAGATATTACCTTTTATATGCGGTTGGTGGTTAATTTGTCTGGTTGGGGCAGGTCAACTTGGGCTAAATTATGCCCCAAGGAAAAATTCACAGAGCCACGTGTGTTCATATAAATAGAAGTTAATTTTTGGAGGTTTAGAGCACATCCAAAGTGAGAATTAAATTAGGTATACCTTTGGATAGATATTGAGCTTGAGGATGAAGTGGTGGAGAAGGTAAAGGTGGTGGAGGTGGTGGAGGAGGAGGAGGAGGTGGAGGTGATGGAGGAGGAGGTGAAAGATGTAGAGGTGGGGGTGTTGGAGGAGGTGGAGGCAGAGGTGGTGGATGAGGTGTAGTTGGAGGAAGAGTAGGTGGAGGAGGAGGACAAGGTAGAAGTGGTGGAGAAGGTAGAGGTGATGGATAAGGTTTAAACCACCTAATTTTTATTAGGTAGTTTAAACCTTTATGTATATTCATATAAATAATTAATTTAAATCTGGATAATTTAAATTTATTTATTGGTGATTTTCTTTTAATCCTCTAGGTTAATTTAACAATTAGATATTCAATTAACTTAAAATTATTTTCTTATTCTACTATTTATATTTTTATTTATTTATTAAATAGTTAATACCTTTTTCTAACTAACTATTAACTTAACAACCAATTAAAATTACTTTATATATTTATATATAAATATATAATTTATACATACATACATACATACATACATACATATATTTATTTATGTATTTATTTATTTATACACATATTTATAAATTAAAGGTGAAGTCACTTAATATAACTAACTTCCATTTTAATTTATTAATTAACTTATTTTTATGACCCTCGTCCAACTAACTGATCCCCAGTCAAATTTAGCCATTGGTCAGTTAGCCATTGGAGCCTCTAACTATTTAACATGTAAAGATACCTCTCATTCTCCAACTTGTCTTAACGATGAACCACACGGGTTGGTTCGAAACACATCGACAAATGAAATATCATATGATTTACGCTAAAAAGTTTATCGTAAACTATATATAGGTTATTAAATAAAAGATATATTAAATTAGGTCGACCATTATCCTATTAGTTTTCCATTTATTTAGTTATTTATTATTATTATTATTATTATTATTTAATTAATTTGTTTAATTAATTAGCTAACTAATAAGTTAAATGGATAAATTAATTAATTAATTTTATTATTTATTGAATTAATTATTATGTTTATTAATTTTATATAAAATTAATTATTTAAATAATATGTTTAATTAATTCATTAATTTGTTTAATTAATATACTAATTAATTAGTAAGTTAAAGGGATAAATTAATTAATTAATTTTATGATTTATTGATTTAATTATTATGTTTATTAATTTTATGTAATTTTTTTTAATAATTTGTTTAATTAATTCATTAATTTTTTTAACTAATTCACTAATTTGTTTGATCAATTAATTAAGGGAATAGATTAATTAATTAATTTATTGTTATTATTCAATATGTCTATTATTTTACCTGGTATTTATCTCTTGTCTATATTAATTATTTTATTTGATTAATTTGTTTTATTTGATTAATTAATTAATTTAATTAATTAATTAATCCTTACAGATTTGGTGAGTTATTTTGCTATAATATCATCTATAATTCCTAGAGTTAATCTTAATTGTTTAGATTTGAGTAATCACGATTACATGCATTTTTTTAGTTATATATTAATATTATCAAATGATTATATGTGAAGTACTCAATTACTAATTTATGTTTATATTTGTTAATTGTTTTAGTGTTTATGAAGGATGTTATATAATTGATGTTTTTGTTATTTATTATACTATTTTTTTAAGAGGGGGGGGAATAGGTTATTTTAAAGGACATGATTAATTATTGATTTTTTAATATTTCAAGTAAAGGTTTATAGGTGTTTCTTAGTTTTAATCCACCACCCCGGTTCAAGTTGTTCTTCATTTTTTCTATTTCAATGGCTTCTTCGATTTTCCTTTTAAGATAGTGGTCGCATTTTTTAACCACTTTGAATTCTTCCATGCAGATGTAATGAGAGTAATAGTGAACATGTTTTGCTAAGGCCAATTTTGAGTTCCTTTCTCTGCTTAAGACGACGATGTGTGATTTAATTCTAATATTAAAAGACCTACCTGTTTCACCTATGTATTTCTTACCGCATGAGCAAGGAATCACATAAACACCTTTTTGAAGGTTAGGGTTTATGGGATCCTTGACTAAGTTGAGTAATTGTCTGATTGTGTAGATTTTCTCCTTAAATATTTTTGTATATTTCTTTATGTATCACTGTAATATGTTCCCAACGGCTTCTATCACTTTATGGGGCCAAAAATGTAGTGGTAGATTATACAATCTAACCCAAACCGACATTCTAGATATCACCATTATATGGCCATCAAAATCTAAGAACCAAGGTGTGACAAAAAGTCCCACAGAGGCCCAAAACCATGGACCCTCTTGCAATATATATTCAAAATCCTCTCACATTGCAAATTTTACTATGAAAAAACCCCTTGAAAAAAATCCGAATCTCACAATTTATTGTCCAATTTGTGAATATCCGATGGAAGAGATCCACTTTTTTTAGCCAAAAACTGTTGAATCTCGATGGTACTGGTTGAAATTCATATGTGGTACACAAATCATTTGTTATGGTATATCTATAGTCGTTACTGGGATTTGGTTTAGTTGTTTCAGTATGTAGGGGTTGGGTATATTGTGTGTCTAATATGGTATTGTTGAGGCAACAAATTTTCCTTTGAGGATATATATGAATGAAAAGCCTCCATTAACTTTCCCTTGATTTGATTTCTTTCCTTTAGGAATAATAGATCTAGACATTCCCCATATGCCCTTTGAATTTCTTGGTCGAGGTGATCCTCCCCGAAGCCTCATGTTCAATACGATGGTGGATGATAGGAGGATGTTATAATATTGTAACATCACATCATATTGCATGGATTTTCCACCAAATATTAGACTTTTTAGGATCATGAGGATAGCCAAAGTGTGCATGATCTTGTGCTATAATTGTTTGAAGTGATCTGTGGCCCAAACCCAAAATAATATTGATTTTCCATCTGGGGATTTGATAAAAATATTGGAAGGCTACCAAATTGAGAGCCCATAATTGAGAGTCACATAGATCTGAAGTCTAATCAATGGATAATAGTCGAGCTACAAAGAGTGAGAGGGATTTTTGTGGCAATATTGACTTCATAAGCGATGGTCAAACCACCGAGCTCACCCACTTTGATGGAGGAAGATTCTGATCTGGCAAAAAGTGAAGAAAACTCTCTAGATCTAATGCTACTACTCCATTTTGACAACCTATTGTGATCAGGGGATTGAGAATAACCAGGTTGGAGATATTTAACAACAGATCTATAAAATGAAGTGTTTGGGGTGGAATGTTCACTTCTGTAGCCAAAAATTTTCCTTTAGATCTGACCGATACTTCTCTTATGACTAAGAGCAAAAAGTTATAATATTTCTTCTCCTGAGTCACCTTAACCCTACATAGGTCCATTCCCAACTCATGAGTGTGACACCCTTTTCTTCCTTCTATGCCATCATGTACATACGGGGTGAGCATATACTCTGCACAATAGCCTAGTGAATGATACTACTGACAACCCAGGCTATCAGACTCCATCCCCGCATAGGTGATCGAAACTAATATTCACTCCATTCAAAATCTTCATTATTATACCTGTGAGTGGTGAGATCATGCCCTAGTGATGATACAAAAGGTGGATTTGATGTCTAAAGAGACCCGACCACATAGGGAAAGCAAAAAGACAGAGAAACCCTAGCCATCACACCGAACTCGTCCTCTTGACATTGTTCCCTTATCAATCTTTAATTTGATTTTTTCATTAATATATTCTTATCGTACATTTTAATCAATTTTTTTATTTAATTCAATCATCGTGAGTTCATAATTAGTGTATTAGTTAATTGTTCTTTTACGGTACAAAATGGATCGAGTTTATAACTTATTAAATCTATTTAGTATAAAAGAAAAAAATCACAAATATTTTTAGTCAATAAATTTTATAGATACAAATGACCACGATAATACCACAAGTAACAATGACTATGAATTTTCCTTGTAAGAATCATCACCAATTTTTGTATGTTTGAAAATCACAAGTTTTCATGATTGCTTTTAATCAAGATATACTTTTCAACAAATACATATAATCACAATATCAGAGGTGACTATGAACATGAATATTCTTTTAACCACAATCATTCAATTTAAAATTAAAAATATATCAAATGGCACTAATGATCGATGATAAATACAAACAAAATAAACATAAACTTTAAAAAATAATTTTAAAATTGATGTTTTTTTATGACAGAATTTTAAATGTATGTGGTTTTATTTGATGCTATGTATTTCTTTGTTGCACCTTTGTTTGTTTTTTTGTGTATAATATTTTAACACATGTGATGTCATAGACAATAATTACTTTTAGAATGCGTAGAATCTATATATTAACTTATTAATATTTAATTTGTTGTTTAATTTAATAAAATATTATTTTTTCAACATCATGAATGAATTTGAAGTTTTGTAAGCACCAATATTTAATGCACAATTATTTATAAATGTTTTTAATTAATATGATTTTTATAATTACTTACAGATGTTTTATGATTATAGAATTTTAAATGTTTGTGTTTTTATTTTATGTAATGTATGTGTTTCTTTGTTTATGCCCTTGTTTGTGTATAATTTTAAAACACAAGAAAGGCTTTTATTAGAATATCCCATATGGAAGGTCATTGCCCAAATTTCTTATTGACTTCATACCTTTATGATGATTTTACACACATAAAATATAATATGCAAGAATTACAGTCCCAATTAATTGAATGTGTATTAAACTATATATGTTCAAATTAGCATTTAGTTTAACAAAATTTCATTCATTTTTGCAAATGACCATAACATCATGAATGGCTATGGATTTTTTTAAGTATCATTAGTCAATTCATCTTTGGGAAGTATTTTTAATCAATATATATTGATAATTAGTTACAAATCCATGTTTTCTGATGATATAATTTTAGATGTTTCTGTTTTTATTTTATGTAATGTATTGGTTTGTTTGTTTGTGTTTGTACGTCTATAAATTATTGAACACAAAAAAACATTTATTAGAATAACTTGATACAAATAATCTATATGATCGAATGCAAGAATTACACTTCAAATGAATTGAATGCTTGCATAGCTTATCTATGCTCAATTTAGTAAAAGTTCACTTATTTTTGTAAATGACCATGACATCATGAATGAAAATGTATTTTGTTTTGTAACCACCACTAATTCAATGTGTGTATTTTAAAATCACAGTTATTTTTAATTAATATATTATTATAAATAATTACAATTTTATGTTTTATGATAGAATTTCAAATGTTTGTGATTATAGTTAATTTTGTGTATATGTTTGTTTTTGCACATATATAATGTTTGTTTGATATTCAATTTAATAACATCCCATTTATTTCTACAAATGATCATAACATCTACTAATTAATATATATTTCGATAATGAGAGTAACTATGACATCACAAATGATTATGACAATAAACATTTTGCAAGGACAACTACTCAATACATATAAAAACCTTTACCAAAAAAACATTTATCATAATTTGCAAGAAATTATATACTTTAGAAATCAATTAGCTAGAAATTGATGTTTTATAATGATAGAATTTTAAAATTTGCTTTTTAATTTTTAGTATGGCTTTATTTGTTGTGTTATTTTTTTCCTTTTTATGTCATGAGTTTACGCATACATAATATCATATGAAAAGGAGGAAAAAGTTGAATCTTGTATTTTAACTCACTTATGTTCAATTTATTTTGTTTAAAAATATTTTAATCAAAATATATTTCAAAAATACAAATCTGGAGTTGAATTTTTATGGTTAGATTTATATTTGTGTTTAATTTAATAAATTGTTTTTCAAAGTAAACATAAAATTATTTTAAAAAATATACAACTTTATTTTTTAAACATGTTAAGGATTCCTTGGTCAATTTATATTATGACCTTTTTAATTGAATATGCCCCTAACAAGTCAAAATGGGTCAAGTGATGTGGCATATGACAGTGTAAATATTTATTTTTATTAATATAAAAGAAAATTTGGCTTTCTATGTTATGATTCGTGAAAAACTATTAAAGGCTTAAATGTGATTAGACTTCTAATTCACACGGAAAGAGTTATGCCCAAAAAGAAGAAAGATAAAAAAAAAATGGTAAAATAAAAAAATTCTCCTTTTTGCTAGAGTTGAATTGTTAGTTTTGCAGACCACCAAGAAAACACATGACACAAAATAAAAATGTCATGGGTGAAACTCACTTAAAAGGATTGTTGGAGATAAAAGGGGTTGGATAAAATATAATGGTATATTGGGAAAGAATGATTGTACTCATACCGGCAAAGTAGCAAGATGTTGCTAAGGGTCAAGGAAATGTAAATTGGAAGTGTACTACTATTTTATATCCTTAGAAGTATGAGTTAGAGCTTTAGGGGAACTACTTAGAAACATAGTTATTTTTTTGAGGAATGCAATAGCGTTTAATTTATTTCAACAAGAAAATCTTAGATAATTATATTTTGAAAAAGAATACACTTGAATGTGCACAAAGATGCAAAAGGAGATTATATATAATAAATTAAATAAGCTTGTTTGGATGGATAAATATATAAACATGCACAAAGAAATAATACACTTGAATGTGTAAAATATGCAAATGGATATTATATAAAAAAATTAAACAATCTTGTTTGGATGGATAAATATATAAAGAGGCACAATAACCCTTATTCACCACTAAAAATATAGTTTCTTGTAAGATACTATAGAAAATAACTATTGCAGGTAAGAAAAATAAATTTCTACATAGTTTAACTTGTGGAAAAATAAATGTATACTTAGTTTAGCTTGCTATAGGTCAAAAGATTACAATCATATCAATTGGCCATGGAACAAGAAGCCTTGGGTAAATTAATACTACGACCTAAAGGACAACCTTCTCAAACTCCCATGACAAGGGTTCAACACTCATCTTTCCTAATTTATGTATTCTCTTCTTCAAAGAAAATGATAGTAATAGTAAATTATATACAATCATTATGCAGAAAAAAAATATATAGAGTTGACATGAATGTCTAATGTGTACTCATGGAATATAAATAGAATAAATATTATAGTATTGTAAACTTTTGATGGAATCACTTCATTACACACAATAGCAAGTAAATAGACTGTATAAATTGTTCTTATGAATAAAAAGAAATATTTACATTATTGGGGCTGTAAGACAGCCAAAACTATTTTCTCACAATTAAATATTCTCATTAACAAAGAGAGGGTAAATCCATTGTATTTAAATCAATATAAATGCATTGTTTTGAGTGTTAGGCCTTTTGGGGAAAGCCCTAGCTAGATATGGGTTTTATTTAAACTCAAAAAACATTAATTTCCTTGTGTCCATCATCAAGACAAAATCGTAACTGACATTGAAACCCTGTAAAAAATAAGCGTTGGATAAGTAGGCCAAAGCGTAGGCGAAAAAAATTGCATGAATTTTGACCCTAAAACAATGTCACAAGTTAACCCAACTTTATCGTAGAATAACCTACACACACAATAAAGGGATTCCTTAGTTTGGATTGGAACCACTCTAAGTTAATGAGGCAAAGAACGTTATAGAGCGTTTTGAGATAAGTAGAGTCTAACCATAGTAATATAGATATCATCCTTCAATTCAATACCTTGTTGTAAAGGGAATAACATTAGTATTGTACATATATTCTTGTACAAATAAAAATTATATCGAGATGAGAATCAAGTCATAGTTTAATCATAGATTCAAAATATTGGAAAGATTGTATAATATTGGAAGCATCTCCATGTATGAAGGGTAGTTCATTTTGAAATCATTAAGGAAAATAGAAATTGTGTTGAAATGCTTTGAGGGAACCATAACCAACATATGAGACATTGCAACCACAAAATTAGAAGTAAAATCTTACAATAATATATACAATATGCAAGAATGTCTATACTATAAAAAACATAAGTGAATGTAGAGGAACCAAAGACCTTGTGATGGATTATCGAAGGATCTCATCCATACCACATTTTATAAGGAGTCTTTTTCTAAGAGTGTGAGATGCACATAAGTATTTCACATACAAAGCACATAAAGTCACGTCATCCCCAAACATCAATGTTATGTTTTTCAAAAACCGCATTGAGTGAACTATATTTAATATAGTAATGTTCATTCTTTCAATTACATAGTTTTGTTGAGAATTCTATGGAACTATGGTTTGAGATTGAATCCCATGTTTGCAGAGATATTTTTCATATTCATTAGAGTACATTATCTTCCATTAACAATATGAAGAGAGCCAATATGTGATTACACTCCATATCCAATCCATACATGAAAATCCATAAAAGTTTTAAAAGCTTGAGATTTACTTTCCAATAAGTACACCCAATATAATCCAGTGTAATCAGCAACACAATTCTTCATACATTTATTTTCATTAGCATAAGGAAAATGCATAGGACCACAAAAATTAAAATATATATGTCCAACTTTTCTACATGAATAAAGGGGCCTTCCTAGTGAATGTGAACAAGGAACAATAGATTTCTTATAGTATTAGCGAATGTGAACAAGGAGAAATTTATCCCAACAATAATATGAGATGAATAAGAAGTTAAAAATGATTATGCATAGCTATAGACACATAAAAATAAGGAAGTCGTAAATCACACATATATTTAGTACGGTACTCAATTAACATATTTAATGCTTAAAGTAATTATGTATAACAAAGGAAATGTGTTGAGTTCTCATTCCTTCATAAGTAAATCACCCTTGAAGAGGAAGGGGCATGACTAAGTAAAGTGAAAAATGAGAAAATATTGATGGATAGTCTATGAGCTCTTGGTAGAATAAACACTGTTCCATTGTAAATAAGCCCGATAACTTTCCACGTAGTAGAGAAATTTTTTCAGTGTAACATTTAGAGTGGGTTAATATTCCATGGTTTTTCAAAATAAAAAATAAAAAATAGTTGTCAATTTTGCCACATTTTTTTAATTTATTTGCCCAAATTTTATACTTTAAAATTATTTTAATTAAAAACCATTAGAAATATCAATATTTTTACGAAAATAACATTAAACATTTTACACTATACATATTAGGGAGTACTAATATTAGACAAGCTTTATAAGCTTTAAAATAAATTTACATCCTGGAAATATTTTTCTACTAAACAGAACCCTTCGAGAAGAAACAAAAAACATGGTGCAATTGTGGAAAATATATAAAAGAATTAAGTGAGTAAAAGAGAACAATAACACAAGAAATTTTTGAATAAAACAAACATATGGAGAATAAGTAATGAGGAATAAAGTTGTGGGTCATTTAATGTTTGCATGTTGAGAGCCTTAGTACTGATGAAAATTGTCAATGTGAAGGGTGTGTACATGTCATGATATTTTTCCCTTGAAATGATGAAAGACAATTTAAGATGCTTAAATATAATTATATCACAATTTAGTGAAAGAAACAATGGATGCTTCTTTTATTTCATTAATTTTTTTTATGCATGTCCAAGTTTATTTCACCTTCATGGCTTCTATTGATCACAAGGACAAGTGAAGGAATTTTTAATTTTACATAGATAATAAAAATGTGAACATTTTTAGTAGAAGAGTTGTAGTAGGAGGTGATGTAGGTGTTACATATCCTAAACAATGTGTGTTGTTGAACCATTATATTCTTCTTAATGAAAAGTGTTAC
>APFE030421595.1:5309-72189 GCA_000404065.3 Pinus taeda
ATATCTTGCGGTAGGAAATAAATCCAATTGTAATTGATATAATCTGGGAAGCTCCTCTTAAAGGAGTCAATCACGAGATCATGTCTGAACCTTTGAGACAATCAAGTCTGTCTCATTGGGAAAGATAGAAGATTTGCGCGTATTAAAAATGGTAAACCTCGAATTAACCATTGTTGAGGAGCCTGGGGTCACTTGTTGGTAAACCTCGGATTGATCATGTCGAGGAGCCTTCAAAGGGATTGAGCTTTGTTACTCTGCCCTAGCGAATAGATTGTATCGTAGACTATTCCCCCAGTTGTATTTTTTACTGTTGGTAACCTTAGTGACCATAATCTTAAGATTCTTTCTTAAGGTGACGGTGAAGGACGGGTCTCACTGTACTTGGAGCAGACATCGACTAGACTCACTTGGACTCTCTGGGGGGTTCTCTTCACTTGAGATGGTTTTGTGAAGAAACTTGTGTGAGTCTGTTTCATTAAGCAGGTTGTCGGGGTAACTGTTCCAACCGCCATTTCTGTATTGAATTATACGACGTTGGATTTCATCACCAACTAGTGTTTTTGGTACGGAAAGTTACTGTTTGTGTGTGGTTTGAATGCTTTGATTTTTAGGCGTGTGATTCAATTGTTTGGTCCTTTAGAGACTTTAGGTGTTTTTATTAATATTTTCTTTGTTTGCGTGTGAAGTAATTAAATATTTAATCGCGGCTGAATTACCGAGACAACCCCGTAGACTTCGGGGGCAACCTCCCGAATATACACCAAGTCAGCTTGAAGGGCTACGAGCTCTTGTATCACCTAGTGACAGTAGATTTGGGTCACCGGAAGCCAGAGAATCATCTTTAATTATTCATCTTGATTATCAAGTTCAAGCAACAGAGTACATTTCTCAACTGATTTCATTTTCCAAAGTTACTTGTAGTATTTCTCCTACTAGTGAATTAATTGAAGAACCTGAAATTTCTGAGCCTGAAACCAAACCTGCTGCTACTCCATCTTCAAGATTTGCCTCTCCAACTTCTAGTGGTCTTGGTTCACCCAGGGTAGGAAGTGTTATTACCTAAAATCTTCCTTCTGGACTCATTTCTATTGAAGAACTTGTTAGTCCGGATGAAGATACAACTCTCCCTGAAAAATCAACCAACTTTAGAACTTAGGGAGCGTGAATCAATCTTCTACAATCCTTTTAAAAGTGATGCTTGGTACGTATCATTGATGAACTTTTTAGAAAACCCAGGTCTTTATTTTTCACCACCTCGAATTCCTTTCCATCCTATGCCCAAAGGTTACTATCCTCCTTTGAATATGTCGAAACAATCATCCATGTTTTCCCAAATGCCGGAAACATTTTTATATGGCAGTCCTTCTATTCCTTCTGGGTATCAGTCACTCTCTGGTGCTTTTTCAGGAGCATCTCCTCAACCAATTGAACATGGGATATCAACTGGTAATAACAGAACTCAACCGTTGAGCGTAGAAGAAATTCTTATGATGTCTGGTACTATTCCAAATCCGCAACCTCAAGGTAGTCAGTTACCGCCTAGAGGGCAACCTCAAGGTAGTCAGTTACAGCTTGGAGGGCAACCTCAAGGTAGTCAGTTACCGCCAGGGGTGCAACCTCAAGGTGCTCAATTACCGCCTGGGGGCCAACCTCAAGGTAGTTAGATACCGCCTGGGGGAAAACCTCAAGGAAAATACATACCTTCGGGACACTACATACCTCAAGGTCAACCCCAGACTCAGTACATACCTCAAGGTCAACCCCAGTATCAATATATACCTCAAGGTCAACCCCAGTTTCAGTACGTGCCTCAAGGTTATCAACCTCAAGGTTAGTACCCAACTCAAGGCTTCCAACCGCCTTCTAGTCAACCATTTATACAAGGAGCTGGAAATATACCTCTCAATTATCAGCCCTACACTCAACTTGGTTATGGTCCTCAATATGCTCAGCCTTTTATGGGTCCATACCCCAGAATGAACATGGTGTGGGATCCATCTCAAACTTAATAGATTTTGCAACCTAATGTGCAGTTATCAAGTCAACCTGGACAACCTTTGGTTTTTGGTCCAACCCAGCAACCTGTCCAGCCTACTGTTCAAACTTCTGCACCTGGTGCAATTCATCAGCCTGGGCCTAGTTCACCTCGAACTCCACCTCAAACTGCTATTGCAACTACTGCAACTTATGTTCAATCTACCCCACCTACTTCTGGAGTATCGACAGCTTCGGTTTCTACTGTTCCTACATCAACTCCTCAAGCCTCTTTACCACAGTCAGGACCTACAGTTCAGAATTCGGTTCAGATGCCTATAGGACAACCTAGTCCAAGTATGGTTGTCACAAGTCAACCACAATTCACTTATCAATCGTACCAGGGACAATACCAATTCGGTCCTACTGTCCAAAACCCAGTTTATCAATATCAGCCGTACCCTAGATATACTTATCAACAACCTCAACAACCCCAGCTTGGTTTTGTTAATCCTGGTTTTCCAGGAGGATATAATATTCCTAATGAAAATCCAATTCTAGGTTATCCTGGATATCCTCTTCCTGGAGCTGGTCTTGTGAACCAAGGTTTTCGAGACCCTAACCGTCAGTTATCGCAACTTTGGATTTACTTGATTTGTTGCGCCTTACGAACGATCCAGTTTACGATCTTCCATATTGGCCGCCAATGCCTAATAAGTTTCCCAGTGATATCTCGAAGTTTTAAGGTAAGTTAGGAGAAGATCCATCTAATCATGTGATGACTTATCACCTATGGTGTGCATCCAATTCCATTATTGATGATTCAATTCGCTTACGTCTTTTTCAACGCACTCTGATTGGTCTTGCTGCCAAGTGGTATATTGCGTTACCACGAGGCTCTTTTTATAATTTTAGTCAGTTAGCCACTTCCTTCTTAACTCATTTTCAGTTGCCTGTCAAATATGACAATGGCACGGAATTATTAACTTCATTAAAACAGTCAACGTCCACATATATTTCAGATCATATTCATGAATGGCGACGTCGATGACGTTTAGTGAAAGTTTTTATTCCGGATAAAATCTTGGTAGAATGGTTTTTTAAATCATTATTACCTAAAAACTGAGGATGTAGCTAAAGCAGGAGTTGTTACTGAAGAGCAAGTAATTCTTAGGCTCAATACCTTGACCTCGTTTATATGCAGTCGAGTACTTTACATGAAAAAATCCCCGACCTTTCGAAGCACAATCAAATAATTGCAGCTCCTTTAGGGTCTCATGCCACTGATGGTATGATTGGTTCAGTTAGTACCAAAAGAAAGAAGAAATCTTCAAATAAATCTTCTCCTATTATAACTTTACCAGATTCCCCGATAGGAGACTCTTCTGTTGAAATTCCTGCTGATATCCATGTCGTAGAATCATCTACGGCCAAATCAAAGTCCGACGGTAAAAAGAAGGGGAAGAAGAAAAATAAACAAAACTCAAAAGAGAAATCAGATAAAACTGAATCTACTGACGAGAAACGTAAACCTCACTATCCTTGTCTCATTTGTGACGAGGAGCATTTTACAAGAGATTGCCCACATTGAGCTGAGGTTTCGAAAATCGTCAAAGGTTCTCAAACGCCTGTTGTCTTGAAGGATCCTTTTCCTAGTCAAGATAGTAAGATGATAGGTTCTTCCTCAAATGCCTCAGAAGAACCCATTATGATGATGTCCCATGTTAGGATTGCAACGCGATCGCAAGATCATGGTAGTAAAAGTCCTATTGGTGGTAAGGAAGCAGAATCTTCTAATTCAAACCCATCAACTTCAACTCCTTCTAGTTCTGATCCACTATAGATCAAGAAACCTAACCTAGACATAGTAATCAAACCGCCTGCTGAAGGTATACTTCGGAAGTCAGCTTTCAATCCACATGCGAGAGCTGCTCAAAATTATAACATTGTTGAAGACTTAGCTATTTCCCCTTCAGCAATGTCAGCTTTGGAGGTGCTGCAATCATGTCCAACACAGCGTAAATTACTATTGTCTGGTATATGAGCTCTTGATATTTAGGATTCGAACCTTATAATCTTCGATTTAGAGAATAGTACACCTCACCTACCTCATCAAATGGCTTTCAAGATTCCAGTGTTAGTAAAAAAAAAACCTTGCTTTCGGACTGTGATTGATGAGGGAGCTTCTACGTGTATTATGTCGATTCAGTGTTGGAGATCGCTTGGCTCTCCTACACTCAATCAATCCCTGATGATTCTAAAGGCTTTTCATGGCCAAGGGTTTCATCCTTATGGCATTTTGCAGGATTTACCTATAGGCGTTGAAGGAATAAATGTAAATCTAGATGTGGAAGTGGTTGATGCCCCTCTAGATTACAACCTTCTCTTGGGTCGCAGTTGGTCTCACGCGATGACTGCTGTTGTTTCATCGATCTTTCGGCTTATCAAGTTTCCTCATAATGGGAAGATTTTTACAATAGACCAGTTAACTTATTTTTCATCCGACCCAACCTCTTCTGATAGTATTCAACATGTCGGTAAAACAACTATCCCTTACAAGGATGTTGGGGTAGATTTGGTTAAAGATTCTGGTTTACTAGGAACTTTTTCATTTCCTCCTCCTAACATATCACCTTCTTTTGCAACTACTCATATGATTTCATCGAAAAATATTATTTTTGATGATCCTTGGATCGTACCTTCCGTTTATGAGGTGGACTCATTTGGTGATACGATGCCTTTGAGTCCCCTTGAAGTTGCATATCAGGTTGTACAGTCATTTTCCGACAATTGTTCAACCAAAGTTGATCCAATGAATGTGGTCCATGGGGAATCACTTTCAATATCACCCTCAACTTCAACAACCTTTTCTGATCCTGTTCATACTGATGAGCAGATTCGTGAACTTTTGTCTGTTGATGATTAACCATGGGAAGATCTTCATCATCGATCTTCGTTTTTACCTGAGCTTGATCATTTTGAAAATGATTTTTCATCTATTTTTACTGCTAATTATGTCAAAGAACCACAGAATCCATTGCAACATCCTGATTTTGAGTTAAATTTGGGAAATATCTCTCGAACGGTTCCTATTGACATTTCAGTTAAACTCGGAATTATTGAAAACATTCATATAGGTGCCTCCTGTACGGACGATGAAATCCAAACTTATAAAGCCCTATTTCAAGAATTCTGTGACGTGTTTGCCTGGTCATATGAAGAAATGCCAGGAATCGATCCATCAATTGTTATCCATGAAATTAAAAATTACCTGGATGTTAAACCTATCTGGCAATGTTTGCGTCAGATACATCCAAGAAAAGCTGTTGCTATTAAAGTTGAAGTTGAGAAATTACTTCGAGCAGGTTTCATTTATCCAATTCCCTTAACGGATTGGGTATCGAATATTGTTCCTGTTAAAAAAAAGCAAGGAAAGATAAGAATATGTATTGATTATAGGGATATCAATCGAACTTGTCCTAAAGACAATTATCCAACCCCCTATATCGATCAAATCATTGATGATTGTGCCAGCAGTGAAATGTTCTCCTTTATGGATGGTTTTTCCGGTTACAATCAAATCAACATACTGCCTGCTGATAAACCTAAAACGACTTTCATTTGTCCATGGGGGACATTTGCTTATTGAAAATGACCTTTTTGATTGAAGAACACCAGTGCAACTTTTCAAAGGGCTATGTCTTACGCATTTCATGACATCAAGCATATTGTGCAGCCTTATCTCGATGATTTACCTGCCCATTCATTACGTAGAGCCGATCATCTCACTCATTTACGAGCAATCTTTATGAGATGTAGGCATTATCAAATTAGACTGAATCCACACAAATGTGTTTTCTGTATAGAAATGGGTCGTTTACTGGGATTTTTTGTTTCCAAATCTGGCATTCATGTCGATCCCTCGAAGGTTGAAGTTATTGTCAAATTCCTCCTTCAACTCTTCGCCAACTCCAAAGTTTGCAAGGGAAAGCAAACTTTTTACGTCTTTCCATTCCTAACTACACCGAAATAACGAAAGGTTTTACTAGGTTGTTGAAACAGAATACTCCATTCTTTTGGGATGAGATAGCTAACAAATCTTTTGATGCACTTAAACACGCGTTGACCCATGCACCGTTATTGCATCCTCCCAACTACAACTAGGATTACTTCTTGTACCTCGCCGCTTCTCATTCCACCATTGGGATGGTTTTAGTTCAAGAATATGAATTCAATAGTGAACATGTGATTTACTATCTTAGTTGAACTTTGAACCCGACCAAGCTTAAATATTCGCATGTGGAGAAATTGGCGTTGACAGCTGTTCAAGCTGTCCAAAGATTTCGCCATTACATCTTACAACACAAAACCACGGTAATTTCTGACTGTAACCCTATGATGTATATTTTGACCAAACAATTGCTAGGGGGCAAGTATTCCAAATGGATAGTTATCTTGTAGGAATTTGACTTGGAATTTGAAAAATCCAAGGCAAAGAAATCTTTGGTTTTTGCGGAATTAATGTGTGATTTCCCGCGTACTAATACTGAAACTGTGGTGGAAGAACCCATTGCTGATGAATCCTTGTTTCTTATCAGTACTCTTGATCCATGGTATGGAGATATAATTTTCTATCTCCAAACCCAATCTTTTCAGCCTGAAATCTCACGATCTCAGCGAAGGAAAATACGTTTCCAATCCCAACAATACAATATTATTGGAGATACACTCTATCGTCGTGGGGCGGATTCTGTTTTCCAACGTTGTCTAACTCATGAAGAAGCTGAAAAGGTTCTGAATGACTGTCACTCTAGAGCATGTGGCAGTCATATGTCTGGGTATACCACAACCCAAAAGATATTGTGTGCTGGTTATTTCTGGCCATCCTTATTTAAAGATTGTATCTATGTAGTCCAGAAATGCCACAATTGTCAAATTTTTGATCGTAAGATGCATGCTCCACCTGCTACTCTCCACCTTATAATTGCTGTCGGTCCTTTTGCAAAGTGGGGTATCGACTTTATTACATGTATCCCTCACTCGGCCGGGGGGCATGCGTATATCATCCTTGCGGTATATTATTTTACTAAGTGGGCCGAGGCGATGCCTACATTTTCGGCAGACGGCAAAACTGCTGCAATTTTCGTTTTCAATCATATAATTGCTAGATTCGACGTTCCTCAAGCGATTATTACTGATCATGGAAGTCATTTTTGAAACATCATGATGACTGAACTACCAGATCAACTTGGCCTGTGTCACGATAGTTCTACTCCATATTACCCACAGGCTAATGGTTTGGTTGAAGCAATCAATAAAGTTCTAATCACTATGATCCAATGCTTCATTGGTATTCATAGGTCGAATTGGCATAACATGTTATTTTCAGCACTTTGCGCATATCGAACGTCAATAAAAACATCAACTGGTTTCACTCATTTTCAACTGGTCTACGGTTTGGAAGCAGTGTTACCCATTGAATGTGAAATTCTGTCATTGCAAATAGCCATATAATTACTCCCAGCCACTTCCGAAGAGGAGAAAAGTTTGTTGTACTTAGCACAGCTAGATGAGAATCGACGTGATGCTGCATTAGCAATCGAGACTCATGCAAAACGAATAAAAGCTCAGTACGATCGAAATGTTACACCCCGTAATTTTTCGGAAGGAGACCTAGTCTTACTATATGATCAAGCAAACGATAAGCTAGGGGCTGGAAAATTTGTACCTATGTGGCATGGTCCTTATGTTGTTAAGCGAAAGCTGGAAAAATGGGCCTATGAATTGGTAGATTTTGACGGTGTCTCTTTGGGTAAACCCAGAAATGGGCTTTACCTGAAAAGATATTATGCTTAAATTTTGGTGTGGAGATTTTTGTTAGAATAGTTTCTTTATAGCTGGTGTGTTTTAGATTAGAAAGTGTGCCTAGTTTAGAGAGTGTTTTTATCATTATCCCTGCTTATCTTGATTTTACTCTTGATATTGCAGATGTCGACGTCTCTTCAAAACATATATTGGTTTTGCTGATGGTGCTTGTCGTAGTACACGGAACATTTCTTCCGCAGCTTGGGTTATCTATTCACCCTTTGATGAGTTAGTATCTATGCATGGGGTAAGCCTCTATCAAACAACGAGTAACATTGCAGAGTATAATGCAGTGATTGAGTTATTATCTGAATCCATCTCATTTGAGATTGGGAGTTTGATTGTTAGGTTAGATTCTGAACTCATTGTATTATAGCTTAATAGAGTTTATGCCATCAGAAATTCAGTGTTATTAATATTGTTTTTGAGAGTTCGTCTCTTGGAACGTGAATTTGACTACATTGAATGCCAGCATATTCCAAGATATTTAAATACATTAGTAGATGCAGTTGTTTCTCGAATGTTAAATAAACATGTGCAATAATCAAAACAGTAAATTTAAAAACATTCCATAATATGTTATACAAGATAGCCAGTACTAGTGATATATCATAGCATAGAAGTGTGTCAAATATACATCATCTTCTATCATAGGTTGAAAAACACCTTATGATCGACCAAAATGATAGTACAAAAAGACATAAAATGTCGTATGAGTCTACAAAGGCAATCATCCTATCATTGATGATGATAACGATAAGAAACCATTGCTCGAACCACCCTACAAAGGAACCTTCTAAAAGGTCCTGGGACCCCAATCACGTAACCCTATAACCTAAGTGGAATATCATCTATGCTAGTGTCTGGAATATTTGCTGTCAAACGCTCTAGATGATTTTCCAATTCGGTCAGGGTCTCTGTAGATGGGTCCTATGGGGCCGGTACTGCGGCAGCTGGGTGTCTCCTCTCATAGGGTTGGAGAGCGGCTGGTCGCCATGGACCCACATCTGGATTTAAAACTTTTACTATCATTTTTGGACGATTTAAAAAATAAAAAAATTTAGTTAAAAATTTAGAAAAGGTTGAAAATGATTCTACCTGAATCATCCCATTGCTCTCCTGGTGGAAGAGCCATGTCTGGATCACCACGATAATCCATCCCAGCCTACAGAAAATCATGAATCACAAAAAGTTGGTTTCTCAACCAACGAAAATACTCAGTTGAAAATAGGACAACCTCTGAACCCTCCTCAGGATGACGGGCCATCACTGCAACCTAGCGCATAATCCTAGGCTCTCGAGGAAGTCCATCCTCAACGGAAAGCTGTTTTGGGACCAACATAGGGACCCTCTCTAGACCAAAGCTGACAACCAGGAAACCATATCCAAAGTTTTTTAGTTGCCCATTCTTTGCTCTAGTTAGTTGGCCTTTTACATTCACCAACACAGCTTCACACCAGTTGAAGATGGTGCCTCGATAACAGTCTACTGCCATTCACATCTGGGATCCGGTAGCTACATGCAATGTTGTGCTCCCGCATAGTCTGGTGACAGTAAGTGCAATCACTTTAAGTTCAGGACGGGAGATAGTTTTAATATCTATCCGTTTGTCCTCTGTTTGGTCATTACAAAACTCTAGTCGGAGACTAGCGACAGACTAGCCACCAGGCCTAGTCCCGAATAGAGATAATCGTTCGCCTCTCTTGGGCAAACCAGTCAAGAAATAAATGTCCTCTAGCTCGATTTCGAGCCGGTGGCCACCAATCATGAAACAATGGTCTTGTGTGCTCCACCTATCTACCAGCCATTGCAAGAAGTCTACCTGAGCCCTCATGCCGGGTATGGTCCAGAATTTAAATAGTCCGCATGCTTTTAATGCCCGTATTGTAGGTGGATGAATTAATGTGGCAAGATCCACATCTTCATGCTCACGTTCTTGCCAAATGAGCATTTTGTATATCCTACATTGCAAAAAAGGCATATTAGAACAATTTAGTTCAAAATTTTTGGGCGGAAATGGAAAAAATTGAAATTTTAAAACATATTTCACGGGGTCTGGACCTGCTAGTTAGGGACAGTGCGTAGGTCCGCACTTGTCCTTAAGAGTAGGTGCGGGACCTCGACTTTTTCCTTTGTGCAAAAAAGTTGGGGTCCGCAGGGGCCGCATGTTGCACTTGCGGACCCGCGCGAGCGGTTTTTTAACCAAAAATTTCCTTAAAAAATCAAATTTTAAAGCCCTAAAATGAAAATTAAATGGTTGAAATGCAAGATAGGGATGATGTGGATTACCTGGAGTTGACGGTTTTTGATTCCAACTATCGGATTTTCCGCAATCTTCACAGGAAGATTCTTACCCAAAAACTTTTACTTCTCACTCTAAAGTCAAATGGTAAAAATGAATTTACGAAAGCCCTTTTTATAAGCTTTTTTGAATAAATGAAATTTTAATTTGTTTATTTTTCACTTTAAAAAAAGTAACTTTTTGATGCATTTTTATTTATTTTAAACAGGTATGAGTAATTTTTTGAGTTTTTGTGCAGAATATTGAATTTTAAGGAAAAATTGATCATTTTCAACAAAGAGCATACTTTTTCACCTTTTCGGACTCTTCCAAAATTTACGGAAAAGCGAAAAATTGGAGTCCTCTTTAAGCTCTTTTTTGACTCGTAAAATATGAAAAGATTGCCGAGTTTTTTCTTTTTAAACTCGTTAAAACAGAATTAAAAGGACGATCCACTTACAGCGCTTTTCTGACCGTATAAACATGAAAAGATTGCCAGACTTTTGTCGTTTCAAGTTCGATATTGGTTATAAAACGACGTGTTTTCGATCGTTTTTTTACTTTTTCAGATCGAAGTCACTAATTATGAAAAGTACTCCTCGATCGTAATGGTCAAGCGATTCTCTCAAGTATTATTTTATATTTTTTCGGGCTTGGAGGACACAAATTTACGAAAAAGGACAACCATTGAGTTTTCTTAAGTTTTTCTTCTAACTCCCTAAAATTGAAAAACGCCGAGTTTTTCCTATACTGGACTCGTTAAAATTCAACAGTAAAGGAACTGCTCAAATTTAAACAGGAACATACCACTCCTTCTTAGGGTTTGAATTTTAAACTAAGTTGGACTCATCCGAAGGATGAGCTTATAATCAAGCAAATGTTGTCCTCCTCAAGCTTGTCAAAAATAAAGAGGTAATTGCTACAAATGGTGGGGGAAAAGAGAGAAAAATGAACATGTTTGTTATACTTTGTGTTTAGAAAAGTAGTTAACCACTCTTGAATATGACACTTTTTGTTCAACTGGGTTGGGAAATCCTTTTCCTAACAGTTAATCAAACCATATTGAAAGTCTTCAGTCGGTTTCTAGGTATTAGCTTTGGGTCAATTGTCACCAAACCATTTGAAGTGTCGTTATGTCTTCAAGAGGTTAGTTCAAATAAACCATTCATTTGCAAAATATCTGTCATCCATCTTGACCATCGTTGAGTTAGTCCTTGCCAAATATATTTCTTCAAAACTTGATCTATGATTTCGTGTTGTGGGCTTTCCTATGACGGATTGCTTTCTATCGACTCCAACTCATTATCTAGAAAGATGATCTAGAAATCATCAGTACCTTGGAATCTGCATGCCCTAATGGCAGGTTTCTCGCCTTCGACAACAGGTTGCATCATTGACCTTCGATCAAAGGATTCTATGACGTGTTCGACTCAACTCATTTATTCACATTTCATGGATTTGCATTGAGTACTTTGAGAGCCATTGACATTACTGGTGGTTTCTCTCACACTTGTTAACAGTTCACATCATTGACTGGTAATCAAGTGGTTTCTACCATGTTCGACTTCGACACATTCATTCACATGGATAGAATTGTACTAGTTCGGGAAGCAGAAATCAAGACCCTGAATCTAGTTTCTACCATCTAGGCTGCGAGGAATTTTGTTATTCATTATACAGTGGACTATTCATAAACAGATGGATGCACCCATACTGTGTCTACATATGTCTATACTCATGATGTATTACAAAATCATTCCTATATTAGAGCAGTTTAGTTAGTTTTCTAGTCAGTTTTGATCTGAGTATGGGAATGCCTACCTCAACGATGATATGTTCACATATATATATTTTGCATTGAATGTTTTTATAGGTTCCGACTGGGGTGTCCACAGGATGATCCTTGAAATGATAAAGTACTTCACTCCTCTTAGATGACAAATGCTATCCTCATATATTACAGACTTCGCACTTTAAGGGGTAATCTGTTGCACAAAAATTGTCACCATGACATTTTGCAATCCGTGTGAGTCTATCACCACTCATACTTTCCTCCTTTGCAAGTCTTAAACCTTAGTTCTTCATGTCAAGCCTTGAAAATAAGAGAAAGCTGTTAAAAGTCTCTAAAACTCTGGTTCCGCACTTTCTCTTAGCATTACTTGCGGTCCTGCACCTAATGGTCATGTCCCCTGCACACCTAACCACTCTGTCTCTGTGTTATGGGTGCGGACCCCTGTAAAAGTCAAAAAGGCGCAAATACATTCTTAAAAAACTCACTTTGAGTCATTTCTGGAAGCTTCTAGAAGGAATCTTGAGGTGGCAAGTTTTCTCCTTTAAGGTTCATGCATTCCATACCTTAAGGAGCTAACCCCTTGATGTGAGGAGCTTATCCTTTTGAAGGACTCTATACCTTCATAGGTGGACCTGTAACCTCCTTCCTTTGCACTATAAAATGAAGCATTGGGCTGGTTACTAAGGAGGTTGAGAATTGAATATTTTTTGAGGTGAAATGTTGCTGGAACTTAGTCTTCCTAATTGATTTTGTGAGGAAAGATTACATACCTATTTGATCTCATTTGGAAGAGTGTGAGGCTTGTCAAAGTAGAGGAGATTCCTGTTTTTGACCGTGTGAAGAGCTTGTACAGCATCAAGGCACCAAAAGTTGTAAAGTTCTTCTATTTCAAAGTTAATACAATCAAGTTTATTTTTCTCAATAAGCTGTGTTTTATGGTTTATTTCATGGATTCCTTGATCACCATGATGAACATGATTTATTATATTAGCTATGCAGGTGTTATTTGATGTGTGCCGGTTTGTGATTGCAGGTTCTCAAAAGGAAACTCTTTTGGATGGTCGAACCATGGCTGCCACAAACTAGCGTTAGACTTAAGGTAGGGTCTAAACACCTCTTTAGTTTTTATTAATGAATTGAAATATGTTTAGAGAAAGGTAGATTTGCTTGTCCTGCTTGTTGCTAGATATCTATTGATACTAGAGAGATCGGTCTTGTTTGCAAGAATGATTTATCCATCCAAAAACGCAACCATCCGAATAGGAGAGATCATGTGAAAGGATCCTCGGTATGGTCACAACCATCCTGTTGAAGCCCCGAAAATCGGGTCTACAACAAGGGGGATACCCGCCCGGTCCACACCTTGGTTAGCAGCTCCTTTTCTGTTTGGTATAGTGGGTCCGAATGGGGATATGGGACCAATTTCCCAATTTATGTGTGTGTGTGTGAAGAATTGATATTTCCTTTCTAAAAGTTCCTAAGTGAGATGCTCTAATTCTAATTCTAATCTAATAACATGCAATTGTATTCTAATAAGCAGAAATATCTAAGTCTACACTAACCCGGGGTGTAATCCTTCTATTATGCGATCTAAAAATATTTCAGATAACAATCGGTAATAAAGATCATTCAACTGTTATAAGAAAAGATTTCAATATAGATAAACCACTTCGTATAAGAAGTTAGATGAAACAGTTGCGAAAAACATATCACATAATAAGTTATCCATACATTAAGCATAAATAAATAGTTATCATCGTACAAAAGTGCCAAATGATAACTCAGGCATTCACGCATCAATATATAAACAACTGAACATGAATATCACTTTTAACACAAAGGCAGAAATAGTTAAGAGATAGAAGTACCATTTATAACTAGTTCTACTCATGAGCTTTAAGCGATAATGATTTATCTCTTCTTAATCCAACATCCACTAAGATTACAGAAGTGCAACATCAGTAGCAGATATTAAATATAGATATCAATAAATCCTGTTCCATTCATTCATCAAAACCTCCTGGGAGGGTGCAAAAGTGCATGTTCTGAGGACAAGTTTTTGATAAATTTCAAAACCCTTCTCTAAATGCATGAGAAGGGTTTAAATACTACTAACTAACTCTAAAAATAACTTATTACAAAAATGTAGGATACGGTTTACAAGACCATCCTTTTTTTCAAGCTAAAATAAAGCAAAATTAATACTAATATTGAATCTAAAAACTAACAACTAACTATTTCTGTATTTGCTCCTTGAAATCGCAAGTATTCAACATTTCCTTGAGAAGGGTCGACTGGCCGACTTCAGACTTTAATTGTCCTGCGAAAATGGAATCAACGATAGCTGGCACCATCTTCTCGGCATAATTGATGATGCATTTGAGAGTCATACACTGGCTGTGTGGTTTTACCAAATACGCCCAGTAAGAATCCCAATTCAACTTAGTTAATCTTTTGATTGATTCTGCCTTTTCTTGAGCCTTCTGTCTCCACTCTGTCTGCAATTGCTGTACATATGTACATAACATATTGAAGATATTTCAGACAATTACTACAGGTTTTAGGATTCAAGTTTACCTTTTTACCACTAGCGTTCTTTTTACAAATTTTTGGGCTTACAGGTGACTGAGCAATTAGAGTCTTTCATTTTCAAGAAGTTTTGCCTAGCGATGTGCGATTAGCGCTAGGAACTAATCGCGCATCGGAAACCGCCTCCATTTCTTGATTCGAGCTTCCTTGGTGTGATTTTCCCCTCTTGCACATTTTCTTTTAGTGGATATAAAGCTCGAATTTTGTGAAAACAATGATTCCGTAAGCTCTTGAACCTGAGTCTTAAATTGTCTGTTTTTGATGTCAGCGTTGTCCAGAACCCATTTAACCATGTCAGTGTAGGGGATAATTTTGGGCCTCGCCACTATCCGGTGCAAGAACGAACAAGCTAAATCTGCAACTGATGCCTCAGAAGACCCTTGTGAACCTGCAGAAGCCGTAACCTCCATCACCTTGGGATTCTCTTCTTCAAGTAGATTATACATGCCTTCCCAAGTAGTAATACCAACATCTCTATTACAGGAAGTGTCTGTATATAGGGGCGTTATTTCTTTGTCGTCAGAGCTCGGAGATTTGCCTTTCTTCTCCATAATATCCTGTATACTACTTTGTATAATTCTTTGTTCTTCATTCCTGTAGTTTACAAGTGAGGTGAGAGTAATGCTAAGGAAAGGTGACAGGAAAGCTTTAAATGCCAAAGACATAAAAATATACCACCTTACGTGAACTGGCTCTTCGATAAGCACAAAACCATATTTCATTAACAACTGGAAACTAACTCATTAATTAGCATTAAAGCGCATTACCAGGTCTCAGTTTATGGAAAAAGTTCTCTCGAATAATGAGCCCTAAAGATCCGCAATGAAGCGATTTTGTGATTTGCTTTGCAATATCGCAGATCGCTGTGTCGCAATATCGTTTTATCGCTTTACCGGTAATATCGCTTTGTCGCTTTATCGCAATATCACAATATTGCAGAAGCGTGACATATGACAATTTTTTGTGAAAGTGTTTTTTTGCGAAATGCGATTTTGTGATATGTGCCATTGCATATCGGTGATTTAAGATTTTTCAGCGTAAGTGGTCTTTGATGCATGCGATGCGATATACGTTTTTCAATATGTTGTCTCGCATCGCGATCTCGCAATCTTAGAATTCGGCTTGTAAGGAGGTATCCTATTATCCTTTTTGCGATGTGATTTTTCTTAAGGAATGATTTTATCTTACCTTATCATGAAACTTAAGCTTTTTAGATTTTTCAAGGGTATTTTCCTAAGTTTATGATGGCAAGTTTTATTAAAAAGGAAATACAAGCACTAATTAATTTTTTTAAAATTTTTGACTAAGGGTCCCCACTTATTTAGTATTAGTAATAACACTAAATAAGAAGGGGGGTTGTTGCTGGCCACAACAATTGGCGATTCACTTGGAAGAACCAGTTATCTTTGCTTTTCTTTTTGAATTTTCTAAACTTCCAAAACAGAAAATTTTCCAGAAAATTAAACTTTATTATAGAAAGACAAAGTACATTATGCTTTTACCTATCAATGATATTTTGTTTCTTCTATTTTCAACTTTGATTATTTACTCCCTCAAGCTAGTCCTTGTATCTACATAAGTCACTACTTGGCTTATAAAGATAAAAATAAATCCTTCTCTGTAAATCAGTTTTTAAATATGCTCATTTGTCATAGGTAGAGCCTCTGCTGCCAGCAGGCGTTTATAGCCTCGACAAGGGTACCTATTACCCAGCAATGATCCTGTATCCTACTTAGAGAAATATACAATTTTCAAAGAGAAATGCATATATACACTCATTGCTTTCTTTTTCTTTTTTAACCTTAAAGAACAATGTCTTGGTTTGATAGCCAATTTATGACACAGTCATTCACTTGATTTATAGCTTTGCTAAACAAGCTGGCTCTTGATGAGACCCCTTGTCTTTTGATTGCAACAATCTTGAGTCATTGCCCTATTTTGGTATGCAGTATTGGTAAAGTCAGCAAGCTATAATATCTATGATCATGATAAGCCGGCTCGTGATGAGACCTCTTACTCTTTAAGTTAAAGTGTATCATTGGATTATTCTCTGAACGTTGCAGTTTCCTAGGTGGGGAGGAAGTCATTGTTTCCTTAAGACAACTCTGGACGACAATGGTAGCATTTTTTGGAAAGAGCTTTTCTATAGAGAATCTTCATTTTTTTATTGATACCTTTCATTGGACTGATATAAAACAATTTCCCACTAAAGGTCGTTTTTTTATCAAAATTTACAAAGTTGAAACTAGTATCATTTCTAGGCCTAGGGTCTTTAACGGTATCTTTCAATAATAATGATAAATTTTCTAAAAGAATTCTATTTATACAAGTGAAAAGACAAAATCTAAAAGAGAATTTGTGTCTTTTTCATAAATCTCAAACGTAACCATTTACAACCGGTTTTATTATAGAACTAAAAACTAATCTACAAAATAGAAGAATGATCTCCTATGGAAAATATTTTTTGGGGATCTGTCCGTTAATAGGTAAAGAATCTCTTTTTCTTGTTAAATCATGTAACATAAAAGTGGACGGACCTATGACTTCTATGATTTGGAAAGGGCCAAGCCACATTCTTTGAAATTTTGTATGTTTCCCTTTTTCCTCATGAGCCTTGTCCCATTTTAAACTAGATCTCTCATATGAAAGTCTTTTTTGGATATCATGTTTGAATCAAAAGAGGCTTTTACTAATGCTTGATGATGAGCGTGAGTTATTTTGGCATGTTCTCATTGTTCTTCTAACTTAATTATTTCCAGTTGCTTTAGTTGTAAGGAAGAAGTTGGTGTTTCATCAATATATTGAACCAAGGCCAAAGAAGGAATTGCCAAATGAGTTGGAAGAACCACTTCTTTCCCATAAACTAAATTAAAGGGGGAAGTGCCGATGGAGGCTTTCTATGTTATTCGATTTTCCCATAAAGCATATATTAAAGGCTTGTGCCAATTTTTATGATTTTGGTCAATGGTTCGTTTAATAATTCTGATTAAGTTTTTATTTGTAGATTCAGCTAATCCATTCCCCTGTGGATAGTAATTGGCGGAGTATTTAAGCTTGAAACCCCTTTTGAGTGTAAATTCAGTCATTGCATTACCAGAAAAATATGATGCATTATCAAACATTAAAGCAGAAGGCATCCCAAACCCGATGATTATGAACTGATCTATGAACTCGATGATATGTTCAGCATTAGCCATCTTGAGTGGAACTGCTTCTACCCATTTAGTAAAGTAATCTGTTGCTGTAAGGATATATCTATGCTGTTTAGAAGAGTGAGGAACAATCTCACCTATTACGTTCAATCCCCACTGATCGAAAGGTTGCTCAATGTTGACTGGTTGTAGTGGCAAGGATGGTTTCTTTTGTCTCCCAGCAGTGGTTTGACAGACTTGACATTTTCTCACGTAGTTATGTGAGTCTTTGAATAATGTGGGTCAGTAATAGCCTACGTGTAATATTTTATGAGCAGTAGCGTCTCCAGCATAGTGTCCGCCTGCTGGCCCATCGTGGAGTTCTTGCAAGACTTTTTCAGCTTCAAATTTCTCAAGACATCTAAGGAGAATAGAATCATAGTTTATTCTAAAAATAATATCGTTCACGAGTTGATATTGTTTGGCTTTCAACCTCAGATCTCTTTTCTTGGTATGATTGATGTTTGAAGGAGCATATCCATTCTTTAGGTAATAAATGATATTAGCTTATAATGACTCAACATCGTTTAGGCTTACCTCATACATTTGTATCTCCGTAGATGGTGTTTCGGAAATAAGCGATGCTCCGGCCAACATTTTGCAAAAGCCTTGACCTTTAACAATACTTGTTGGTTTGATTTCTACATCATATTCTTGTAAGGCAGTAACCCAATTGGCTCTTTTCTCACCCACATCTTTTTGTACTAAAAGATTTCTTACTGCTGGAAACGGTAATATGATTTTCGTATGGGTTTTGAGTAGAAAGGGTCTGAAATATTTAATTGCTTTGAAAACAATGTAAGCTTGTTTCTCCACATCTGAATAATTTAACTGAGCCCCTATAAATTTGAATTGAAAAAAGCAATTTGGGCTTCTTCCCTTTCTTGATTTGCTTGAGTGAGTATTGCAGCATATGATCTATCAGAGGCAAATGTATATAAAATAAAAGGATCGGAAAAATTTGGAGTTGCTAAAGATGGAGCATTAATAATTGCTTGTTTGATCAAATTGAATGCCTCATATTCATCTTGGCCCCATTTAAAGTTTGAGTTCTTTTTGATCATTGCTTGTAAAGGAGACACGATTCTTCAAAAATCTGGAACGAATCTCTTTACGAAGTTAATCTGGCCAAGGAAAGATTGCATAGCTTTCTTGTTGTGAGGTAGGGGTATTTCAAAAATCTCCTTGATTCTGTTGGGATCAATGTGAATTCCAGATTTTGACACTATGAATCCGAGAAGTTTTCCCTCACTTAATGCCAAAAAGGATTTTTTTTGAGTTAAGTGAAATTCCATACCTTCGACAACGTTGGAAAATTTGCTCTAAATCTCTAAGATGATTGTTTCGTTTCTTGGAAAATACAGTTATATCCTCCAAATAGATTACCATTGATTTATTAACTAATCCTTTGAACGTGATGTCCATGGCTCTCTGAAATGTGGCACTAGCGTTAATCAGACCAAATGACATATTTTGATATGCGTATGTGCCCCATTTAGTTTTGAATGTGGTTTTTAATTTATCATCGGGATGTACCAACACTTGATTGTATCCTGAGAACCCATCCAAGAATGACATTAATTCTGACCCCGCGACTGCCTGCAATATCTGTTACATGGGAGGCAAAGGAAAATCATCCTTTTGGCAGGCTTTGTTAAGATTTCGAAAGTCAATGCAGATTCTAATATCTCCGTTTTTATTTCTAACAAGGACCATATTGGAAACCCATTTGGAATTTCGAATGGGAAAAATTAATTTGGCTTTCAATAACTTATTGAGTTCAGATTTGATCTGGTTTTCTAGATTGGGATGGATCTTTCTCAACTTTTGTTGGACAGGTTTTTCATTGTCTATCATTGGAATAGTATGTTGAATGATAGAGGTGTTGTATGCTTTGAGTTGATCGTAATTCCAAGCAAAGACACTTTTGTATTTTCTCAAGAGACGAATATATGCTAATTTTTCTTTAGGAGCTAGACCAAGTCCTAGGTTGATATTCTGTGGTTTGGTATCAATTCCTAGATTTACGAATTCGTAGTTCAAAGTTAAACTTTGGAGTTTTGAATTGGTAGATCTTTTAAACTGATCTTTCAAATCATAAAGATCTTCTCACTTGACTACTGACTTAGGTATAGCATTTTTAGTACTATCTTGTTGCAATTGTTGGTCATGTTGGTCTTCGTCAATTATTTGATTGGTGTAGGATCCTTCAGATGCGAGGAAACTCACAATATCAGGATCATCGTTAAAAATCCTCCAATTGGTAATGTTATCAAGAATCAAGGGTCTAAAAATTAATTCAATTGAAAATCGATCAGGGCTAAAATCTTCTGAAGGAATGAGCTTGGAAGCTACATTAGCTAAGAGGTCTGCACTACCATTCTGGAGTCTTGGAATTGACGAAATATTAAATGCTATAAAGTGTTCAGTTAGATCTTGAACTAAAGATTGGTAATGTTTTAAATGAAATGATAAACAATGTATAGTATTACGTACCTGTTTGATTACAATTTCAGAATCTCCAAAACTTGAAGGTATTTGACTTCTAATCAAATTGCTTTGTATAACCCTTGGACTAAAGCTTCGTATTCTGCGGTATTGTTGGTGCAATCAAATTGGAGTCTGCAGGTTAGCATAGTTCTATTTCCCTCTGGACTTATTAACATGCATCCTGCTCCTGCTCCTTTGTTAGACTTAGAACTGTCAAAAAATAACTTCCAAAATAAAGATTTATTTACAGGACTATCTATAAAATTAATACATTTAGAACTATCTGTTTGAGAGAAATTTTGTACTTGAGATAAAACAAAATGTTCTAAGTAAGGTAAAGTATGAGCATTAGAATTTCCTAGGAAAGAATCTACTGAGTAGTTGCCAATGATGTTATTGTTGTATGTTACTGGTTCATTCTCTCCTTCCAGTTCTGTTACTATGTATTTCTGATGTCTTTCTCGCTAAACTTTTATTTGATTTGGTTTACCATTGTAAGGGAGCCACATGTGTGACCAGTCAGTTGCAAAGTATCCATGAAGTTTTTCTGACCAATCTCTGCTAAGAATTAAGCCATAAAATTCCGGAATATCAGCAACTAAAATGTCGATAACTTGACATACCTTTGGGTTGGATGACAGCCTTATGGTAACCTGATTTAGTTCGCCAATCACTTCAAATTGCGATCGATATAACTGAATTATGCACACAAAATATTTTTGCAGTTGAATGTTCAATTTCTCACATATTGACTTTGGTAAAATATTCGATGAAGCTCCAGAATCCACTAAGCAATTATGCAATTTTTTATTGAAAATTTCATAAGTAAGAAGAAATGGGGGAGTATGAGATCTCGATCTTCCTCCAATTAAGGCGATGTCGTTTGGGTAAAATTTATTAATCACATTAATTGGAGGTCTTCCCATGTCATGGGAAGCTTGAGAGATTACAGCAGCGGGAAAAGGTGCAACTGGTACAACATGCAACTCTTTCAAAAGTATCTTTTGCTGGTGTTTTAACTTGCTCAATTTGTAAAAAGTGATGTTGGCCCTAGTCTTTTTCATGTCTTCTATGATATTATACTTCATTTCATCTGAAATGATCAACGTTTTAGATGGAGTTGATGGATCTCTTTGGACTGGGTTGGTCTGAGTTGCTTTAGGTGTCGTTTTCTTGGCTGCGACTTTATCCTTAGTCATTGAGCTTGCACTCTTTGGCTTAGGGGTAGGTTGAGGAGGATCAAGTTGATTTCTATTGCGAGTACTAACCGAGGATGCCTCTTGATCCTCTTCATCTGGGAGGATGAAATCCCACATACCTTGTAACTCTACAACTTCTTCTTCATCGGTATGTTCTTCAGTAGCGATTTCTTCTTCTTCTTCTTATTCGGATTCAACACTTGTAATAGCGTTAGGGGGCTTGGAATCGGTCAAAGGGTTTCTTTTAAAAGGTCTGTATGGCTTTTTAGCAGAGGTTTCTACCACTTGTTTCTTAATGTCGACCATTTTGTTAGACATGATCTTCAAAACTTTTTGCAATCCTTCTAAATCGAATGGATCTTTCGATTGTTTTTTCTTGGGATCTTCCTTGAAAGTAACCTTCTTGGATTTTCTTTCTTATATCGCGTTTTTCTTTTCTAGGGCTATAATACGTTTCTCTACTGCTATTCCTTCTTTCATATTTTCTACTAAAGTTGTTTTGTTAGCCCTGTCAATAAATATTGCTATGTTTGATGGTAAAGCAGTGATATACCATTCACTTCGCACTTCTTCGCTAGGCTTGGAAGTAGTAGGAATTTTGTTTCACAGTTTATTGAAACGTGAATTGAAATCTTTGATAGGTTCTTTTGACTCGGCCCTAAGGTTAGACAGGTCGTTGATCAATGTCACCATAGACCTATCATCACCAAACTTAATAAGGAATTGTTCTTCGTAGATATCCCAACTAATGATAGATCCAGATGGTAATGAAAAATACCATGATCCGGCTGTTCCTTGTAGAGTATAAGGAAAAAGTCGAATGACGGCGTCTTTGTTGGTAAATCCATTTAGATTTATGGATAGCATAAAGTTATTTATATGTTCTTTTGCTAGCATGCCTGCTTCAAGATTAAACTTAGGCAGCCATTTTTCAGGATGGGTCGGTAGCTGACTCAAGGGTGTAGGCGTTAAGACTGCCCCTGGGTTATTCCATGGAGATTGGGCCATTTCTGAACTACTAATAGAGGAAAGTGTAGAAGATGATCCTTGCAGTTGAGAAGATGAGGATATTATGACTCCAGATGATTGAGAAGGAGATGTGGAAGTACCGGTGGACTGATGGACAATGATCTGAAGTGGAGGAGTGGATGGTTGACTTCGCGGTGGAGAGGTTGAGATGGATGATGAAAAATGAAAGAGTCTCGTTATCGGACCCTTTAGGAGATTTCCTTGTTCTCTTCCTTGTGGGTAGAGGTAACTTGGTTGGCTGAATGCCAAACTCTTCGCTCTTTAATCTAGTAAGGGGATGAGCAAGGTTATATTGCGAAGTCACGCTGCCTTGAGATTTATTAGATCTTTGAGGAGATATAGAAAATCGCTGAATTTTTTGAATCAAACATTCAACTTTAGGAGCTTTAATAGTAGATTGTTCTGAAATGTTAGGATTTGTAGCAACGGCTATTGTTCTTACGACTTCTGGCTCTAGATTTAAAGATTCTAAATGCAATGGAGAAGTCGGGGGAGATGGTGAGGGCGATTTACTCTCAGAATGGTATTTAGATTTAGACTTGCTTTCCATTCACAGTTCAGGCCCTCCTTCTAGCGCAAAATATGTTGAAGCCCCAAAAATTGGGTCTACAACAAGGGGGATACCCACACGGTCCGGACCTTGGTTAGAAGCTCCCTTTCCGTTTGGTATAGTGGGTCCGATTGGGGATATGGGACCAGTTTCCAAATTTATGTGTGTGTGTGTGTGTGAAGAATCAATATTTCCTTTCTAAAAGTTCCCTAGTGAGATGCTCTAATTCTAATTCTAATCTAATAACATGCAATTGTATTCTAATAAGCAGAAATATCTAAGTCTACACTAATCCAGGGTGTAATCCTTATGTTATGCGATCTAAAAATATTTTAGATAACAATCGGTAATAAAGATCATTCAACTGTTATAAGAAAATATTTCAATATAGATAAACCACTTCGTATAAGAAGTTAGACAAAATAGTTGTGAAAAACATATCGCATAATAAGTTATTCATACATTAAGCATAAATAAATACTTATCACCATACAAAAGTGCCAAATGATAACTCAGGCATTCACGCATCAATATATAAACAACTGAACATGAATATCACTTTTAACACAAAGGCAAAAATAGTTAAGAGATAGAAGTACCATTTATAACTAGTTCTACTCATGAGCTTCAAGCGATAATGATTTATCTCTTCTTAATCTAAAATCCACTAAGAGTACAGAAGTGCAACATCAGTAGTAGATATTAAATACAGATATCAATAAATCTTGTTCCATTCATTCATCAAAACCTCCTCGGAGGGTGAAAAAGTGCATGTTCTGAGGACAAGTTTTTGATAAATTTCAGGACCCTTCTCTAAATGCATGAGAAGGGTTTAAGTACTACTAACTAAATCTAAAAATAAATTATTACAAAAATGTAGGATACCGTTTAAATGATCATCCTTTTTTCAGGCAAAAATAAAGCAAAATTAATACTAATATTGAATCTAAAAACTAAAAACTAACTATTTCTGTATCTGCTCCTTGAAATCGCAAGCATTCAGCATTTGCTTGAGAAGGGTCAGCTGGCCAACTTCAAACTTTAATTGTCCTGCGAAAATGGAATCAGGGATAACTGGCTCCATCTTCTCGGCAGAATTGAAGATGCATTTGAGAGTCATACACTGGCTGTGTGGTTTTACCAAATACACCCAGTAAGAATCCCAATTCAACTTAGTTAATCTTTTGATTGATTCTGCCTTTTCTTGAGCCTTCTGTCTCTAGTCTGTCTGCAATTGTTGTACATATGTACATAACATATTGAAGATATTTCAGACAATTACTACTGGTTTTAGGATTCAAGTTTTGTATAATTCTTTGTTCTTCGTTCTTGTAGTTTACAAGTGAGGTGAGAGTAATGCTAAGGAAATGTGACGGGAAAGCTTTAAATGCCAAAGACATAAAAATATACCACCTTACGTGAACTGGCTCTTCGATAAGCACAAAACCATATTTCATTAACAATTGGCAACTAACTCATTAATTAGCATTAAAGCGCATTACCAGGTCTTGCTTTATGGAAAAGGTTATCTCGAATAATGAGCCCTAAAGATCCACGATGAAGAAATTTTGTGATTTACTTCGCAATATCGCAGATCGCTGTGTTGCAATATCGCAATATCGTTTTATCGCTTTACCGGTAATATCACTTTGCTACTTTATCACAATATCACAATATCGCAATATCGCGGGAGCGTGACATATGACAATTTTCTGTTAAAGTGTTTTCTACGAAATGTGATTTTGCAATATGTGCCATTGCATATCCGTGATTTAAGATTTTTCAGCGTAAGCGGTCTTCGATGCATGCAATGTGATATACGATTTTCAATATGTTGTTTCGCATCACGATCCCACAATCTTAGAATTCAGCTTGTAAGGAGGTATCATATTATCCTTTTTGCGATGCGATTTTTCTTAAGGAATGATTTTATCCTACCTTATCATGAAACATAAGCTTTTTAGTTTTTTCAAGGGTATTTTCCTAGGTTTATGATGGCAAGTTTTATTAAAAAGGAAATACAAGAACTAATTATTATTTTTTTTAAATTTTTGACTAAGGGTCCCCACTTATTTAGTATTATTAATAACACTAAATAAGAAGGGGGGTTGTTGCTGGCCACAACACGTCCAAATAGAAAGGATCATGAATATGGACCCATGATACAGTCGCAACCATCTGAATAGGATCATGAATATGGACCCATGGTATGGTCACAACCATCTGTTTAGAGGAAACATGTGTACACTCTGCACAACCTGGACTTTATTAGACAAAATCCATGGTCTTGAGCTCTTGTCTCGACCCAATCAATATACAAATTCTAATCATGTGAATAGATATGTCGAAGTCGAACATGATAGAAAGCCCCCTGATTTCTGGTCAATGATGTAAACTGTTAATATGCATGAGAGAAACCACCAATAATGACAATGGTTCTCAAGATACAATCAGTACAATCCACGACTGTGAAGAGTGAAGTTGAAGCCGAACACCTGTGGAATCATCCAATCGAAGGTCAATAATGTAAACTTGTTATTGAATGCGAAGAACTTGCCATTGAGGCATGCAAGCTCTAAGGTACTGGAAACGAGTTTCTAGATCATCTTCCCAGATAATGAGTTGAAGTCAACAGGAAGTGATCCATCGAAGGAGGGCCATAATGAATCCCACATCATCGACACAAAACAAAAGGATATAGTAGAGTAGATAATTGTGATCCAGAACTGTGGCAGAAATTCAGACAGTGTATAGGTGGTATAAAACTACAGATAGGACTTATCTTGAACATATCAATGACACACATCTAGAGTTTGGCAGAATTTGATTGAACATAAGATCAAAGGTCATGATGATGAAGTGGTATAATAATATGAGAGGAAAAAATGGATTCCCCAAACCCAGGAAAGCAAGTGACTAAGTAAGGATATCCTAAAACTGACACGATCAACAAATGAGTGTCACATTCAAGAGCGATATGTTTCCTTTACAGAATACAAGAGATGAACGCTTTCACTTTTTCCCCCACCACTTCTAGCGAGTACCCCATATATTTTTTATCGCAAGCTTGAAGGGGATAACATATGCTTGCCATATAAGTTCATCCTTTGGATGAATACATCCTAGTAAGTTTTACGAGCCCTAACAAGGAGAAAATCAGCCTCATCATGGTGACAAGACCTGCGTCAATTAAGTTTTACAAGTTTGACGGAGGTGAAAATCGACATCTTTTTCATGTTTAGAGAGTTTTAAAAAGAAGCAAAAAGGAAAAATCTAAAGGTCCCTTTTCGTCAATCATCTCTTGAACCCAAAAAGGTATAAAAAAATAGCCAAGAGAACCTCTTAGCTATGTTCGACTAAGGTATTCCTTTTTCATACAATAGTCTATCTCAATTTGGAAAAGGGTTAAACTTATACTGAATAGATCTCATTTCATTTACTTTTACGAGTTCGAAATGACAAGTACTCGACAATCTTTTCATTTTTTGAGAGTCATACAAGAGCTTAAAGATAACTCAAGGGGGTCGCTTTTTTGTTTATTTTTTACGAGTCTGAAAAAATGATAAAATAAAACTCGTTTGAATCAGTGAAGATAAATCACCATCACTAAGAATATATGACCTGTCACTGCACAAGGAAACAAACATTACTGATTTCGAGGAAAAATATTAAAAAATGAGTAAAATATGCCCTAATTTGGTAAAAATATTATTTAAAACTTATAAATAGGGCAAAAAGTAAGTTATTTTTACCATTTTACCAATTTGAAATTGTGAGAGCATTTTTACCTCATTTTACCTTGATTTTCACGCAAGGAGCATGATCAATCCAGGACACCATTCATCGATCTGGTTGTTGAAGGTAAAAGATCTGGCACTTCCCTTCATTTTGGTAGTCATTTTATGCATTTTCACCCATAGGGTAGGCTGCAAGGAAGACTTGCAAAAATTAATATCGTGGGTGACTAGCGCGAGTTTCACCGATTGGACTCGCACTGATCACCCTGCAATCAATTAAGCCCTCACATTAGCAGTGTGAGAAAACCCATAAATAGACACGCTGGTGTCGAGGTGAAAATTTTAAAGTGAAATCTTCCATGTAAAATAGTTTATTTTGGATTTTCTCTCCATGGATGCTCATGAAATGTTGGTTTATTGATTTTTTGTAGGATAAGCGGTCTAGAATGGTGATTGAATGGAAATAGAGGGGTCATGAAGCTGAGGACCATTAGGCTATGCAAGATCAAGATTGTATTGATGCCCTACAAGCATGCAGATTTCTCAAGTTCTTCATGATTCCCGGGATCAGATCACAACTTGAGTTATTGCAACACCTGATTAGTTGGTGGGATGTAGATCACCAACTGTTCATGTTCATGGATAAAGAGCTTAAAATGGAGGTCGCCAACATTTATTTTATCACTGGACTGTCCAGAAAGGGACAACAGGTGCAATTGTCAGGATCATGCACTGGACAAAAGAGAATAGATATGCTCATTGCAAGACATTGTCCTGGGGCCAAGAAGACCCACAGTGGGAAAATTGACATAAAGACTATTACCAACCTCCCACTGCGAACAATCCTACGCACCATGGCCTGAGTAGCTGGGGTGAAAGCGTTGCACGAGGGAACAAAGTCTCATTTCTAATATGTAATCACGTGCCTAAATCCCACAGTTCCAATTGGAGTGAAGGTTTGTTGGTGTGCATGATGTTTGGTCAATTTAGTGTCCTAAATTTCTCTACATAAATTATCAATCTGGGTATCGTAAACTGATGAAGTGTAGTGCACTATATGTGCTAGATGACCCTTCTTACTTCACCGTTTTTTAGTTTTATGTTATTTTGAGGGTTTTTGATCCTTTAGTCCCTAATGATTTACAATGTGACTGTCAAAATCCTAATTTTAACTTCTGTAAAGACTGCTAAGAATCTAAAAAGATGAGGACTAAAAGAGCTTAAGTAAGATTTGGAAATAAAATTTCATCAAGAAAAAAAAACAAAGTTTCTATCTTTAATCATATCATTATTTCCAAATCATGAGCTATGAACTAAAAAGTAAAATTTCAACTACTGTCTATTCAATTATAGAAACAAGACTAAATGAACTACTAAAACTGAAAGTGAAATTGCAACTATCTATTATGGAAACAAAACTAAAATGAAATGGTGAAATTGAAAATGAGATTACAACTACTTTTTAGTCTATTGCATAAATAAAACTTAATGAAAAACTCTAAGTGAAATTTCAACAAAACTAAATTAAATACTTAGTTACTCTGCCTCTCAATTTTGGAAGACAAACTTCCTTGGGTTGACATTTTGAGGAATTCTGTACATCATTATTATCAAAGAAGATAAATGCAAAAACGCAGAAAAGACTCATTGCATGAATGAAGTATTCAACCAATTAGTTTGAGATGAGTTATCAACTAGAAGGGCTTTTTAGAAACATTCCTCTACGCCATGAGTCATTAAACTAGTAATAAAATGGCAAGAACTGTAATGGCACTGATCAATTCTAAAGACTAATGAAATAGAAAATGAAACAAACTAATCTACACTACTGAATTCAACTTCTAAATACTGATAAGAAACTAGAAAGAAATTAAGCAAAAATAACTATCATGTACTGAAAGAAGCTATTCTGTGTTAGTAAAAAATGATAAAGACTGCATAATGAACAAAGTTAGTAAATGGTTATGAACACTATGAAAATGAATGGTAAATTTATAGTTTGAAATAGAAAAGACAAAGCAAAATGAAATGAAACCTCAGTCAGCGCAGGGGCCCTCTGCAGCTGCTCAGGTTATAAGTACTCAATCAAAACTCCAAGAAACGCTTTTAGATATCCATGAAACACACAGTCTTCATATCAAAAACACAGGAAATGAGTTTTGAAAATTACAGAGCAGTAGTCTGAGCTTAATACATGAGCAAATTCGAACTAGTTCTCCGTTCTTCACATAAGTATTTATGAAGAAATTATACAACTGTTTATGGAGAAAAATAAGCTACAGCCAAAAACACGTAGCAGATAGGCACACAAAATTCTCTTCCTCAGTTACTGGAGACATAAATCTAAGGTGATGGCTATTGAATTCGGTTGCACAGATGGTTGTTTAAGTCCGTGGCCTTAGGAAGTTGTTTCGGATCCCATCACTGTGAAATGTGTACAAAACATAGTCATGTTTGCCTTAGGTCTCTACGTTTGACTTTTCCTTTGACAGGAGTCTTATACCATCTTCCTTGTTTACCTGGGCTAGGTGAATAGGACACGATCCATGTCATGATGTTTTCCAAGCTGCTGATGTAGTTATTTTCTCCTTCTGACACCCGGAACCTGTAAAAGCTTGGAAGTAGCTACATAACAACCGATTAGCTGCAGAATGGGCTACGTTCCATAGCTAAAAGACAAAAACTCATTCAAACAGAAAACATAAAAGTATAACATGTAAATCACTAAAATGTTTTCCTAAAGGCAATGTATACTCGTCATTGATGATAGGAATGCATTTCTTCATGGAAAAACAAGGAAGAAGGGATGAGAAAAGTTTCTAAGGAAAGGGCAGTTTTAAGGCTCAACATACCCCCATTGCAAGACTATTGCATGTCCCCATGCAATCAAAATTGTGAACTTCCTCCTTCTACTACATTTGTTTTGATACTTCAGCCAACACATCCAACTCCCTCTTCTTGCTTTTCTTTGCACCAACTTCCATCCTTGGCTTCCTCATGAGAAATCTGTACTTGAGGTTAATCAGTGCCCTGTTCAACTTCTTATTTTTCTTTTTCAGTTTTATGTTTTTCTTGTGCCATAAACCCAAGTGTAGCATGGTGTTATCATGAATAGCTCTATCCACCTTATTCTGTTCCTTCAAATTTTCATTTTCTTTTTGGATGTGTATGTTCAGAATTTCTAGCTCATAGATCTCTTGTTTGAGAGAGCTGATTATAGTTTCTTATGTGGTGGCAGGCTGCTCTGGTTTAGCTGAAGTCCTTGGGTCTACTGATGTACTCTTTTTCTCCAATTACTCTATGTAGTAATAGATTTGCTATTGTATTGGATCAATGCCCGGAGAAACTCTTCTTGGGCTACCCTCAAAGTTTTGTGGAGGAGAGTTCTGTGGGCTTTGTTCATATGGAATACTTTCAGGGGACTAAGCTGGAGTTTCTTCCTCCAAATTTATAAACTGGGTCTCTTTTGATTTCACCTTCTTCACTTTACCTCGGAGCCTAGAACTCCTCCTCAAGTTTTGGAAGCCTAAGGTTTCTTATTTTGTATCCTTTTTCCTCTTTCCTTTCTCCTTATATTCCTTGATCTGTTCCCTAATTTTGATTAGTCTTCCAAAAAGCATCTGTTCATCCTCTTTAGGTGATGAAGGTTTAGGAATATCCCTATGGATTTCTTCAACCCTTTCTTTCATTTTTCTCCTCTGCTTTTTCTACTTTCTGATCTCTATTAATTTTTCATAGATTGGTTCTTCTTCATCATTTTTCTGTGCTGAAGTTTCAGGGGTGATTTGAATAGTGAGACTGGTCTTCCTTCTCCTACTTCTTTTAACAGGACTTCCCTTAGACAAATCTGGAGCATCTTTGAAGAAATTCCTTATCAAGAAGTGCTCCCATGTATCCCCTACATTTCTCAAATGAAATTCAACTAAAATCTTCACTAGTCCATGGTGATATAGAGTGGTTTCTATTAATTCAACTTTCTTTTGAACATTAGTTGCCATTCTTCTCAGACTATTCAAAAGGAAAAAGGGAAGATTGAGGGTTCCATTCTCTAGAAAATTCATGAACAATATTATATGATAGATATACATAAATCCAAACCTCCGTTCGCATGTAATAAATTTTTGCAGTATTACCAACATGATTCTCCATTTGTTTTTGAGTGCAGAGATTGGAATCCCTTTTCTAAAAACTGAAGTGTCCATACCTAGATTTTAAAGAATGACCTTCCAAGATTCATCATGAAACTCTTTGTTCTTAAACCACCTTTCTCCTAGCCTTGGAAGTTTTGTTGCTTCAGCTATGAAGGACTCGGTAAATGCAAATTTTATGTCACCTATTTCTACTTCCATTCCATCAGATGACCTGGCAAAGGATTTAGTGATTTCCTTATGGTAACCATTGAATTTTTCAATAAAACAAAACCAACCAGCCTTCTGTAACATTCCCTTCAGCTACGGATAGCCCTCCATGTATTTAACCCCTATAGGTTCAGTTCTAGCAATAAGCCCCATAACCTCTGTTCTCGACTATCCTTCAAAACTACTCTCACTGCCTGAGAAATGAAATGACTACGTATAAGGTAATAAGGAGACTGTGTATACAAAAGCAGAATGACTATGGATATGGGAACATAATGACCGTGAATATGAAACAAAATGACTGTATATACGGAAATTATGGAAACATAGTAGCTGTATACGCAAAATGTGTGGAAACAGAGTGAATGTATGCACAAAGTATATGGAAACAGAGTGATTGTATGCACAAAATATATGGAAACAGAGTGACTATATGCACAAAGTGGCTGTGTAAATATGAGGGAAAAACTTAAGAGTTGACATGTAATAAATAAACAGTCAGGGTTTGAAGAGTCGTATATAGATAGGTCATGTCATTAATTTGACATTTAACAGTTGTAGCTGTAGAAGTCTGGTTAAGTACAAGTTATGGAGTTTAAAACGGAGATCAATTATGAAAGAATCATTGGACCGTTTGGCATTGAAAACGGAAGATATGACAGAGACATCATGGCAGCCAAATCACATAATGATTAATCAAGGATACATGTGATCATACATGTTATACAAACATATGTTTTTGAATTTCCTTTTGAAATAAATTTTTGTTTTTACCTTTGGAACCTTACCTTCCGCTAGCTAATATTTTGATGTTTGCTCCACAGGTGCTTTAGGCATGATTGGTCTTCACAGTTGATTTTTCTTCTTCAATTGCCTACATATAAAATTTTATTATGAACTGGATACTGATGCTTGGACTGATAAACAAATTGTTGCTGCAGAATCAATTAGTTGCAGAACAAGATCAACTACGAAAAAGAATCAACTATAGAACGTGGAAACAATTGCAGAATGTAAAACAGAGAGTAAAAATATGGTTTATGAATGGATGGAATGGAAATGGTTGTGTAAGTGAAAATAAGTCAAGATGATAAATGAAAATGGAGATGAAAAAATGCTGGAAAAGGAAAATTTTATTGATGAAATATGGCAATGGAATGAAGTGAAACTGTAAAAGTAAAACAGAGTGAAATGAAATGAGACAATGAATTTTGCAGAATGCTGAATGACTGTGGCTTTTTGTCACCATTTTTTTCAGAAAAGGAAATGGAAAATATAGGGTGTTAGAAGCTTTTGATTTTCACACTGTATTTTCTGTATAAGCATGCCAACCAGTGATTGGTTTTCATCCTTATACAATTTATTTTTTTTCCTTTTTAGTATTATTATTATTATTTTTTTTTAGATAAGAAAAACAAAGACTAAGTTGGTGGAGAAAAATGATTCTTCTTCACTAACTTCATTTCAAAATTGTTTTGGAAGATCTTGATGAACTCCTCCTTTGAGATTGGTTTTTGATATATTTTCAATCTATGACCATTCAGAACAGGAGTTTGACTTTCATCTATTGTTCTGATTCTTACTGCTCCATTACTGATTTTTTTTTAAATCTCATATGGCCCAAGCTAATGAGTTTGAAACTTCCCTTGAAAATCTTTAAACTTTGAATCAAATAACAATGCCCAATCTCCTTCTTGAAACCTCTTATCCTTCATGTATTTGTCATGCCATTTAGCCCTTTGTTGTTGGACTAGACCAGTCCTTTGAACAACCTCTTGTCTGATTTCATCAAGTTCATTCAATTGTTCTAGTCTATGCTTTTGAGCTTCTAATAAATCCATCCCCAACTGGACTGCCATCTTGAATGTTTTGACTTGGAACTCTATAGGGAATAGGACTTGTTTCCCATAAACAAGTTCATAGGGTGTATGTCCCGTTGTGTTCCTCCATGTAGTTCTATAGGCCCATAAGGCTTCATGAAGCCTTTCTGCTCAATCTCTTCTATATAGATGCACAGTCTTGGTGAGGATTTCTTCAATCACTTTATTTGTAGACTCCACTTGACCATTTGCTTGTGGATGTTAGGGAGTAGATTTCCTATGCTTGATTTTGTACTCCTCCATAAGCCTTTCCATCATGTTGGATGTAAATTGAGATCCCCGATCTATCACAATTTCTCTTGGAACACCAAATCGAGTGAAGATGCCCTCAGAAAGAAAATTAACTACAGATTTTTCGTTAGCAAAAAGTAATGCTTTGGCTTCTACCCATTTGGTGACATAATCAGTGCATACCAATATATACTTTTTCTTCTTAGATGGAGGATTAATTGGTCCAATAAAGTCTAAAGCCCATTTTTCAAAGGGTTAAATAAGTACCTGAGTTTGTAATGGAATTTCATTTGAGGGAGCAGGTTTCGCTACCCTTTGGCAGCTGTCACACCTTATGACATATTCTTTAGCATCTTTGAAGATGGATGGCTAATAATATCCTAAAGAAAGGATTTTATAGGCTGTCCTTTTGTCAGCAAAGTGTCCACCACACAGCTCATCATGACATGCTTTGAGAATATTAGGCATTTCATCTTCCTTGACACACCTTCTGATCATAAGATCTGGCCTTGTTTTATACAATTCGTTAGTGATCCATGAATATCTTGCACTTTCTTGAACAATCTTTCTTTTCTCTCTAGGAAACAAATGTGAAGGTAACTTCCCTGTAACCAAGTAATTAGCAACATCTGAAAACCAAGGAGTTTAAGTAGTTACTGCAAAGAGATATTCATCAGGAAACTTATCTTCAACCAGAGAGTCTTCTTTGATATTCTGAATCCTAGACAAGAAATCAACAACTGTGTTTTGTTTTCTAGGTCTATCTAGCACAATAATGTTGACTTCTTGCAAAAGTAAAAGCCATCTTGTAACTCTGCCATTAGTAATAGGTTTATTCATCAAATATCTAATTGCAGAGTGATCTGTATGAACAAAGGTTTCATAGCCTGTTATATAGTGTCTGAACTTGTTAATTGCATGAACAACAACTAAGAATTCCTTTTCAGTCACAGTATAATTCAACTCAGTAGGAGTCAAATTTTTACTTGTATAGTAAATGGCATAAGGAATCAAATATTTTTGTCCCAATATAGCTCCCAGAGCTATATCTGAAGCATCTATAGAAATATGGAAAGGAAGTTTCCAATTTGGACCTCTTAAAATAGGTGCTTCAGAAATTTCTGCTTTCAAGGTTTCAAATGCTAGTTGGCAATCAGGATTCCAGCTGAATTCACAATCTTTTGTAAGAAATTTGAAGAGTGGAGATGCTATTTTAGTGAAGTTTTCTATAAATATTCTATAGTATCCTGTAAATCCTATAAAACTTCTAACATCTTTTTGGCAATTTGGAATTGGTAACTTAGAGATGAATTCAACTTTAGATTTGTCAACTTTAATCCCATCTCCTAAAATGTGATTTCCTAAAACAATACCTTCTGTAAACATCATAAAGCATTTTTTATGGCTTAGTGAAAGGTTTGTTTCTTTACATCTTTTAAGAACTTTTTCCAAATTTTCCAAAGCTTCTTCAAATGTGTTTCCATAGACTGTAAAATCATCCATATATACCTCTACACAATCATGTATTAGATCAGAAAAAAAATAATCCTAGCACTGCTCTTTGGAATGTTGCAGGAGCATTACATAACCAAAAAGGAAGTACTCGGTAGGCAAAAGTTCCCCAATGACAAGTAAATGTGGTTTTGTCCTGATCCTCAGGTGCTACTTGAATTTGATTATAACCACTAAAACCATCCAAGAATGATAAATACTTCTTACCTGCTAATGTATCTAACACTTGATCTATAAAGGGCAACGAAAAATAATCTTTGAGGGTTGCTTTATTCAATTCTCGATAATCAATGCACACCCTCCATTTACCATTCTTTTTAGGCACAATTACCAAAGGAGAAACCCATTGGCTATTTGAAATTGGGTAAATGAAGTTTACACTGAGTAATTTTTGGAGCTCTTCTTTTACAATTTCCCTAATATTTGGATTCATTCTTCTCTAAGGTTGTCTGATTGGTCTATTGTTTTCCTCAATATAGATATGAAGGATACAAGTCTTAGGATCAATGCCTTTCATGTCGGTGTACTCCCATGCAAATGTAGCAGAATGTTTTTGTAATGTTTTAGTTAGCTCTTCTTGTTGTAGTTGCTCCAAGTTTCTGTTTATGTTCAATGTCCTACCTAGAAAAATTTCAATTGTATAGCTACCAAACTCTTCCATAGAATAGAGAGACATCTACCTAGATGACAAGTATTCAACATTAGATTTTTCTTGAAATTGTGCATGATCATATTCTGAAGATGTTTCAAAATTTTCCAATGTATTCAAAATTTGACTATCTTCACTAATTTCTGACATAGTAAAGAGAGGCTGAATATCATCTTCATCATCAATCTGTTCCTTGTCATCTATTTCTGTGATTGCTTTTGTTGGAGGATACAAAGTAAATTTCTTTGTTGAATAACCATCATAAATATACATGTCACCAAATCTACAACTAATAAATGCATCAGCTGTGGCCAGCCAAGGTCTTCCTAATATGAGTGGGTGTCCTTCTAGATTATTCTTGGGAGTTTAAAATCATAAAATCAATAGGATATTCCCAAGAATCCCAGTAGACTAAAATATCTTCTAGTACACCATCTGGTTTGATTACTGATCTATCTGCAAGTTGCAGTAAGGTAGGTGTGTAAAGAAGATTAGGAAGTTTAAGTTGCTCCATAGTTTGTCTACTCATAATGTTTATTGCTGCCCCTAAGTCAATCAATGTATTTGGAATTTCAATTCTATTTATACGTGTCTTGACAATTGGACTTCTTGGATCTACATATTTCTGCATGGCAATATTTCCCATCATTATGTCTTCTATCTTTCCTACCAGGTGAATTATTTTTGTCTCTCTTGGTTTTCTTCTTTGTCTTTTGATGCTCGACTCCTTTATTGTTTTGGCTAGAATTGGAATTTCTCTAATGGCTTGAAACAAAGGAATTTCGATACATACATTCTTCAATTCATCTAGAAAATCATAATTGGGCAACAAGATCTGTTTTTCTACGCCTCTATCAATTTGTAGTCTCTTAGGAAAAGGAGGTGTAGAAGTAGATGTTGGTTACTCAATGATAGGAGTTGTGTTTATTGATTATTTTTCTTTTTCTTTTTCAATGTTTTTGTTTTGGAGGGATGTTCCCTCAAAACTTTTATTGACTTTTAGAGAGTCTTCCTCTGAGGTGCCTTGTTCTTGAATAACTACAAAAGGTTTTTCCTTTTCTAATATCCTACCAGATCTTAGTTGAACATCATTAAGATCTAGTGGAGTAATCATGTAAGTTGGAAAGTTTGTCCTTCTACCATGTAAGCATTCTGAGGGTTTTTATTGTTGGGTTTTGGTAATGGTTGGGCAGGTAGATGATTTGGTTTCTGGCTAAATGGCAGTAAGAGTTGAGGATTTTGACTTTGTTGCGGAGGTTGTTGTGTAAATGGCAATGAAAGTTGAGGGTTTTGATTTTGACGTTGTGGTTGCTAATTTTGTTGTTGATTTTGTGGGGGAGGATAATTCTAATAGGATGGAGGATATTGATAGTATTGGGCAAATCTCCCATAAGGATTTTGTACCCCTTTTGCCCATGGTTGAGATTGATACTGAGATTGAGGTTGAGGGCAAGGTTGCTGCCAAGAATTCTAGTTTGGCGGGGGATGAAGATACATTGGATTGTTAAATCCCTGATTTTGTGGCCCCTGCTAAGGTCTTCTTGCAACAAAACAAAGAGATTCTGTAGAATTTGGGACTGTTTCCTCTTGAAAGACAGCCTTAAGACCTGGGATTGAAGGACAACCCTTGGTCTCATGAATTTCTAAACAAATCATACAAGTTTCTACAATTTTTGCATCTAAAGGGCATTCCCTTAGAGCATGTTTCTTTCTGCATTTTGGACAAAAAATGGCTAAAGCATGAGCCTCTGTTTTCTGCTTGTTTTGAATTTTAGGGGTGTCTATTTGCTCACTAAGGCTCCCTAGAATGTCAGTTTTAAACTCATCAATCATATTGCCAATTTCTGCCCTACCTACAGATCCAGTTGCAGATTTGTTTACTCTAACAAGAGAAGGATCTCTCGGCCCTTTTCCTGTTTTAGATTTCCCTCTTGAGGGATGAACACACAGTTCTGCTATGTCACTTAATGGAAGTTGAGAGATATCTCCCTTCCCCATCATGTTGAGGATATCTATCCACTCATCTCTAATGGCCTTTAACAAAATAGCTTTCAAAGTTTCTTCATCTAAATTGTTCATCTTTTCTCTTTTCAAATTATAGTTGAATCTCTCAAGCAAATCCTCTAAGTTTTCATCCTCTTTTTGCATCATTTTGAACACCTCATGTTTATGATTGGTAGGCATACAATAATCCAAGTATCTATCCAAAAATGTTTGTTTCATGTCATTCCACATTCTAATGGATTGAGTGACTAACCCCATGAACCATTTCAAAGCAGCCCCTTTTAGTGTTGAGGGAAGCAATTTGAGTTTTTGAGAGTCTTCTAAATAGACATAAGTTCTGCACAAGACTTCAAACTCAAACAAAAATGTTTTAGGGTCCTCTCTTCTCAACCCATAAAAGTTTTGGGGGACAGATGGTGAGATATTTTTCATTGTGGTATGTGTTTCGTCATCCACTATAGGGAATCTAAAAGAGTTGTCTACTTCCCTATTTCCTCTGCCTCCTCCATTATTACCTCTACCTCCTTCATTGTTTCCTCTACCCCCTCCTCCAAACAGTGAGAATTTTCCATCTTGTTCTTCTTCTGCATTATAGTTTCTTCAGAGTCAGTATAGGGCTCAACCTGCAAGGTTATTCCCTCCTCCTCTGGTTCTTCTATTAATGGACTATGGGAGAGAGTTTCTATTTTTTCTTTCTCACCAGGTATTCCTAATTCTTCAACTACAATAGGCTCTATTGTGGAGGTGAAAAAGGTTATCCCTGCTGTTGGAGATTCAAATTTTTTCTCTCCTAGGATTGTTTTAGTAGATGAAGTAGGAGAATCTTCTGATTGAGTTTCTTCCCCTTTAATTCCAGGAATCATATGGCTAGGAGTATGAGTCTGGGATGGAGATGTGTCTTTTCTAACTCTTGGTGGATTAGGTGGAGTTGTGGGAATTGAACTTCTGTCCTTAGCTATAAATCTACCCCTAGAGTCTCTTTCTCTATGCATGTCATTGTTGTTTTTTTTTTATGAATATAAGAGATAAGGCTACCTAGTTACACTTCCCTGGAAATTGTGCTAAAATGTTTGGTCAATTTAGTGTCTTAAAATGCTCTACATAAATTATCAATCCGGGTATCGTAAACTGATGAAGTCTAGTGCACTATATGTGCTAGATGACCCTTCTTACTTCACTGTTTTTGAGTTTTATGTTGTTTTTGGGGTTTTTTATCCTTTAGTCCCTAATGATTTACAATGTGACTGCTAAAATCCTAATTTTAACTTCTGTAAAGACTGCTAAGAATCTAAAAAGATAAGTACTAAAAGAGCTTAAGTAAGATTTGGAAACAAAGTTTAATCAAGAAAAAAAAACAGAGTTTCTATCTTTAATCATATCATTATTTCCAAATCATGAGCTATGAACTAAAAAGTAAAAGTTCAACTATTTCCTATTCAATTACATAAACAAGACTAAATGAACTACTAAAACTGAAAGTGAAATTGCAACTATCTATTATGGAAACAAATCTAAAATGAAATGCTGAACAAAATGATATTACAACTATTGTTTAGTCTATTACAGAAACAAAACTTAATGAAAAACTAGAAGTGAAATTGCAACAAAACTAAATGAAATACTTAGTTACTCTGCCTCTCAATTTTGGAAGACAAACTTCCTTGGGATGACATTTTTGAGGAATTTTGTACTTCATTATTCTAAAAGAAGATAAATGCAAAAACGCAAAAGAGACTCATTGCATGAATGAAGTATTCAACCACTTAGTTTGAGATGAGTTATCAACTAGAAGGGCTTTTTAGAAACATTCATCTACACCATGAGTCATTAAACTAGTAATAAAATGGCAAGAACTATAATGGCACTGATCAATTCTAAAGACTAATGAAATGGCAAATGAAACAAACTACTCTACACTACTGAATTCAACTTATAAATACTGATAAGAAACTAGAAAGAAATTAAGTAAAAAGAACTATCCTGTACTGAAAGAAGCTATTATGTGTTAGTAAAAAATGATAAAGACTGCATTATGAACAAAGTTAGTAAATGGTTATGAACACTGAAAAGGAATGGTAAATTTACAGTTTGAAATAGAAAAGACAAATCAAAATGAAATGAAACCTCAGTCAGTGCAGGGGCCCTCTGCAACTGCTCAGGTTATACGCACTCAATCAAAACTCCAAGAAACGCTTTCAGATATCCATGAAACACACAGTATTCATATTAAAAACACAGGAAATGAGTTTTCAAAATTACAGAGCAGTGGTCTCAGCTTAATACATGAGAAAATTCAAATTGGTTATGCGTTCTTCACATAGGTATTTATAAAGAAATTATACAACTATTTATGGAGAAAAATAAGCTATAGCCAAAAACACGTAGCAGACAGGCACACAGAATTCTCTTCCTCGGTTGCTGGAGGCATAAATATAAGGTGATGGCTGTTGGATTCAGCTGCATAGATGGTTGTTGAAGTCTGTGGCCTCAGGAAGTTTTTTGGATCCCATCACTGTGAAACGTGTACAAAAGAGAGTCTTGTTTGCCTTAGGTCTCTACGTTTGAATTTTCCTTTGATCGGAGTCTTGTACCATCTTCCTTGTTGACCTGGGCTAGGTGAATAGGACATGATCCATTTCATGATGTTTTCCAAGCTGCCCATGTAGTTATTTTCTCCTTCTGACAAAACCTGTAAAAGCATGGAAGTAGCTGTGGAACAACTGATTAGCTGCAGAATGGGTTGCGTTCCGTAGCTAAAAGACAAAAACTTATTCAAACAACAAACATAAAAGTATAACATGTAAATCACTAAAATGTTCTCCTGAAGGCAATGTATACTAGTCATTAATGATAGGAATGCATTTCTTCATGGAAAAACAAAGAAGAAGGGATGAGAAAAGTTGCCAAGGAAAGGGTAGTTTTGAGGCTCAACACATGAATCGCCAACTAACCAAGTGCAAGTTAGGGAATCTGAAACAATTTGGTTTTAGATCTATTTTGGTGATGTTCATCCTGGAACGTGTGCCACTATTTTGTTACCAGTGGTTGGAAGTGGATCCACTGACTCCTAGATATCCACGATTACTTAGATGGGGAGAGTTAATGCCTTGACATGGAGGTGGCCAACAAATGTTAGTCCCTTCGGCATTTTTTGGATGGCTATGTTAGAGGATAATCATGGTCGATGATTGGGCATATGCAGGCACAAATTTCCAAGGATATCCATATTTTCCACTTCCTCCAGGGGCACAATGGACCGATTAAGGTAAAAACTATTTTTGAAGTTTTTATTTTTTTTATATGTGTACTGAGATTTAACTTATGATGTATTGTAGATGTGGGACTAGATATACCTCTAGGGGTTTCTCAAATAGCCAGGTGAATGGCATGCCAGATTAAGGAGGCTCCTCCTTATGAGGAGGAAGAAGATCCTATCATTGTAGTAGAGCACAACCTGGATCAAGTTTTGACCAGGGGAATTCTAAAGTATCCCTCGATTGATGAGGTGCCATTATGCTACCAGAGGCACACCGTATGAGTTTCATCTAGATTGCGTCGACTATTGGGCTGAGTCATTAGGGTTGTCTCATGTTATCATGAGCACCATGTGGGAAAATAACCAACTCTAGTTTACTTTCTCCATTGTTGTAGGCTTATAAAGTCATGTGTCTTGGAACACAAATTTTGTTATTTTGATGTAGCAAAATCTTTTGAAAACACTCGACATATATATATTAATATATATATATATATATATATATATTTACTATTTACCATGTCTGATATGTGATGCTTTATAATTTACAAGTTTCGCAAATGTCTATCTAACACATAGTTAGGCAATGCATTTGTTAACGTGTTCATGCATCTTGGAATGTGATGATAAGTAATAAAATAAAATTCTCATTCCAATAAATGAACTCGCAAATACATTCTAAAAATATGAGGGTTTCTAACTGAATATTGTCCATTAATATGTAATACAATGAGTTGCGAATCAAGTTTGACGATTAACTCTCTAATGCCAAGAGAAATAGATTTTGACAAAAGCTTGATGACCGCACTATATTCGGAAATGTTATTAGTCATTAAACCTAAACATATACCTTGTAAATTCACTAACTCACCATTAGGGTCATATATTTCCCATGCAACGGAAGATATATTTCGTGTACTACGACAAGAACCATCAGCAAAACTGATGTAATGGTTGGATGCCATTTGCAAACCAAGTAGAGCACGAGGTAAGTAGAAGAAAACGTTTGCAAAAGAAAAATAACACACCAAAACCACACTACACACTAATGAAAAAACACTAATGTACATAGTCTACTAACTCATAGGCATCTTTTTGTAAAACTCGTTTGACAATGTAAGGCCCATGCCTCATTGGTTTGAATTTCCCAGATCCCAATTTGTCATTGGATTGATCATAAAGTAAGACCAAGTCACCCTTAGCAAAGATGCGGGGAGAAACAGTTATATTGTATTGTGCTTTAACTCGTTTCTTCTAGGATTCAATTACTAATGCTGCAAAGTGACGAGTTTCATCAAGCCTTTCAAATAAAGTAAATGTTCCTCTTCAGGTGAGGTATCAAGGAGTAATTATACGACTAGTTTAACTGAAGGAATTTCACATTCAATTGGGAGATTCTCCTCCAGACCATACACCAGTTGAAAGGGTGTAAATCCTGTGGCAGTCTTAGCTACGGTTCAATAAGCCCAAAGAGTTGAAAATAGAATAAGGTTCCAATTTGATTTATGAATCCCAATGGTGTGTTGAAGCATAGTAGCCAAGACTTTGTTGACTGTGTTAGAGCCTAGATCGACCTTAGGCTTAAGGGAGGTAGGTCTAGGGTAACCACAAACCACGCTTAACCTGGTAGCTAGCCCTACCAGGTCGGGAGAGGGCTCTCTCCTTGTCAATCTCAGTTAGGATGGTTGCAATTATGACTTGAGATGACTGAATTGAATATAGATTTTAGGCTAGGTATAGTAGCTTAGGGTTTTTGGTTTGATTTTTTAGGTTTTGGTTGTTGGATCAATTGGAGAAGGTAGATTCGGCCTGGGAAATCAACTCAGGGATATAGTCATGGTCTATGGGGTGAGGTAGACAAGGGTATATGTACTAGAAATAGACTTGAGATGGTATTTTAAGATAACTGAGGGGTTGAGAAGGGCATAAAGAAACTACAAGTCCTCTTCAAACAGTTGAAAACATTGAAAACCAAATGCATTCCCAAGACAAAGCACAACAATGTATTTTGTCTATTCACCTTGATTCATTTAGTTTTAGAAGAGAAAGATAGATTTAGATACATATAAAACATATGAAAAACTTATTACAAAGAAGAAACAATACATAAACTCACTATCACAAGAATCCCACAAAAATAGCTATGAAACCTGGTTTTATTCCTTGCCAAACTGCTGATACAAATGTTCAGTGAGTGCCGCCACTTACAAATAAATAAAAAAGTACATGATATAGGCAAGGAAACTACTCAAGCTATCTATCAGGGGTCAAAACCATGAGAAGAGGAGTAGTTTCAACCATATCTAAACTATGAACACAAAAGTAGGCAGTGGAACAACTTGCCTCTAAAACTTAGGAAACCAATTCATTCAGTTCAAAACCACCTTTGACTCGATGTATCTACCCTATGAGGTGTTTTTAATCCATATTTACATCAAATTCATCATTTACCATGCACACATTTACCAAGGAATGAAGAAAAATTCGTTTTCCAAGAAAACTAGGAAAAAACTGGAAATTAAGGCAAAACTGGCAAAATCAGTTTAATGCACAACACCAAAAATTTAATGCGTAACTCCATTTCAATACCAGTTTTGGAGGCCTTCCTAGTGTCCAAATCAGGTGCAAGTTGGCTTGTTGGCAAGCCCTGCCTGTCTAGTTTCTGGAACAATTTGATTTTTTTGATTTGGAGCTCATTTGCCTCTCCAAAAGTTTATTCTCCCAAAACTGCTTCCTGCGTAGCAAAAAAGTGGCAGAGAAGGCACTTTTTGGGTGTTTTTTTCCCTTTTGGTGACCAACACCTTGTCCAAAATTTCTCACTATTTCTGAGTCTACATATTTTTCCATGCTGATTCCAGATGTGTAAGCCATTTTGCAAGAAGATGCCTCCATCAAAAGTGCAATGCCACTGCTATTGGAAAAACCTGTTTTTCAAATTTTTTACAATTCAAAAATGACAAAAATTGCTCAAAATTTCATGAAATTTGGCATGAGGAATCCTTGTTAGGTGCTTTGCTAAGCTAGTGAAGCTTTAGCCAAGATTTTGAGTTTATCATGCTCTTTTTTTCTTCTTAAGGCCTTTTCCAACTTATCCTTAAGCCTCTTCATCATACTGTCAACATACTGTCTTTTGTTCCACTGTTCATCAACATTTGGAATGCCTATTGCTTCCGAGATGGTGGTAGGTGAAAAGGTGAAGGAGACAACAGCAAGGTTCACTTGGCCATATGTAGATGAGTGACAAACAATCAGGCAAGCTCATGATGAAACTTTACCCTCTCCACCATTTCACAAAACTCATAGCAAGCATGATGTCTAAAACAAGATATAGCAGGAGGACACAAAAACAACTCTGTGAGACTCATAGGTTCCTTTCGGATGATCATTCCCCCCTTTGTGTGGCTTTCTTAGCACACGAGCTTCTTTGGAAGAATCACTGAGGGTTTCCTCTTCCCTCTCATTATTTGAATCTCTCTCCATGATTTTGGTAATATGATGGGTGATGAAGTTTGTAGTGAAAACAAATGAGTATGAAGAGATTTTGAAATATAAAGTAAGTGAAATGTAAGGTGTGGGTGAATGTTTGAAGGAGTTAGGGTAAAGGATTTATGAAGGAATGGGGGAATGAGGGAGGGAGTAGGGTTTTCAATTGTGAGATTAGGGTTTGTTAATGAAGTAGGTGTAATGAGGATGTAGGATTTAGGAGTTTGGGAATGGGGAATTTGGGGCTAGGGTTTGATGTAGAAATTAGGGTTTAGTGGAATAGAGCTTGTTGAGTGATGAAAAGTGAAGATGAGTTGGTAAACTAAGTTTTAATGGAGGAGAATGGCCACAAATGATCCTTAATGGCTTATGAAAGGTAGATTAGCTTATATAGGGTTTATGAGAGAAATCTCAATGCTAATAGGGTTTGCATGAACTGGGGACAATCACACTTAAAAACTCAAGCAACACCTTTTCTTGTGTAATATTAGGCTATACTTACTTGGCATGAGCTTTGAGTAGCTTAAAAGACAATTTGATAACCCAATTGATGAATTTTAAACTTCCTAGCAAATGCACAAGACATGCCAACACGTGCGTAGCGCCTGAATAAATTTGCATTGGAATCCTGCCACAGGTTTGCAACGCCAATTTAATGAATAGCGCCAGGGAGAAAACTGCAAACTTGCATCTGTTTCAGTACTTTAGCTCAAAATTGCCTTTTCCCCTCTCCTTAGCTCTCTAATTCAGCAATGAAGTTAAAAAAAACACTTGAAATGGCCTTTATACCTTTCTCCTTTAATTTTTCATTAACCAAGACCCACTCTTCTATAGTTTTTATAGCTTTTTCAAAATGCTTTATTTCACTTACATCTGACTTTTGCGTTTTTGCAGGTGGACTTAATACATTGACTTTTTGCAGTGGCAGGAGTTGACTTTGTCACCAGAACAACTATTGAGTGCTTGTTACATATAGAAATAATTAAATTACATGAAATTTTTACAAAAATGGAAAAACTTTGTTTTCACCTCAAAACAAAGTTTTGAGGTGAAAAATATTTATTGAGCATATCAGAAGTAAACTTATAACTTTATGAACCTTCATGTACCTCCTGACCTCTTTATTAGAGCATGACTGACAAACCCTAAGACCTAATGGAACTAAACCCTAGGACTATTTGCTATAAATGAAATGAAATAGGATGATTGTGAATGACTAGAACATGTGTAAACAGGTCAGCAGGTGAATGTCATGAGGGAAAATGACATGAAAGCACTACCATCAGTTGATCCATGACCTAATGGAATGCAGCTGATCGAATGAGACACCTAATATGCATGCAAAAGAGCAATTTGATCACCGATGGAAGTGTGAGGACACTGACACTAACATTGGCTCCAATGGGGATGGTAGCTCCTGGGAGGTGCCAAGAACCATAGATCTTTGGAAAAGAAAATTAGTGCCTTCATCCATTGGGCAATATGGAGCCAATGAAATTCAACAAAAACATCAAAACTAACATTATGGAACTTGACTCAAGACTAAAACACAACTAACAAACTGGAAGATATGCTCAAAATGGAGCTTATTCAATAAAACCTACTCTAACTGTTCCATTCATCACCTGATCAAGTGAAATGAAACCACCAATGCAACCAAGTAAGCATTCTGGCTGCTATTTGCATTCTCCACAAGTGCTTGCTTATGAACAACAAGAGAGAACTACTGAAAGGCAACTCCCATGAAAACTTGTAAACATACCCGTTGAATACTATGGATTCTCTATTCGGCGCCAAAAATACTACATAAGGATCTTGAAATTCATGCACATTGGGACTTAGCTCATCCAGTGGATTAATTTTCTTCTCCTCATACCATGAATGCAAACTTTCATCTAAGCTTTGTGACGAGACTCCTACTGATAATGACAAAGAAACCGACTGCCAGATCAAGTTTGTATCAATCCTTGCTTCAAGCTCACAGGTAGCTAATGGAGAAGGATTTTGACTGCAGACATCATCCAACATATCAGCTATTGGATTGTGAAAAACTTGAAAAGACTATTGCAACCCATTTTCGATTGGTTCTAATGAGATGGCATGATTTTCTACAGGTTGCCCATCCTTTATTGAAGATATACTATGCAAATTTCCATTAAAAAACTGAAATGGTTCAAAACAAAATAGTACAGAATCATCTTGCATCATTTGATCATATGTGCCAGCTTCGAAGTCTTCATCTGCAACCCGACATTCAATGGCATTCGGGGGTTGCAAATCTGGATATGAAAAGTCTTGAAAAATGATTTCATTGCCTTGTAGATGGTCAAGATCAAAACTTATTGACGGTTGATTTCTGATAGCATGAAAGTTGTCTTTGATGATCTAAAACGAAGCAAAACAAAAAGGCAAAGATCCTTCACTTAGTTCAAAATTTTCTGCACTTTCCTTCTCATTTCCATAGCTTATATGCATCAGTTGATCACTATATTTGAGTTTCTGAAAGTGAACTTCCTCCTCCCACAAACTAGCTGTTGATTTGTTTGCAAGATTAGCTTCTGTTTGGAGAACATAATCATGATAATACTGATCAAATTGAGGCAAATCATCAGTAAAAAACACATCATCAAGCATACATGTCATATCAACAGATCTCTCTTCTCCAAGATGATCTATAAAACAATCATTATTAGGTCTATGACAATTGGGATAAAAAACAAAATGTTTTGGATCAACAACTTGTTCTTCCTCTCCTCTTCCTTCAACTTTTCCCTTTTGATCAACAAATTTGCCTCTACATCTACTGCACTATTTTGCATCTCTTCAAGTGTTACAAGGTTCCTTTACCTCAGCTGAAACTCCATTTTCTGATCAAAGGCTTTTGGGTAGTACATGAGAGTGGATTTAGGAGGAGGTCTTATAGTAATAGGCATCGAACAATAAACTTGGTTAAATCTGCAGAAAATTGTTGTACTGTATCCCCTGGCTGTCTTTTCAACTGGTTATACTCTTCTAGAATCAAGAAAGGGTTTTGTTTGATCATCCACTTGTCGAGGAAAACTTTGATGAACTGTTGGTAATCTGAGATGCTCACATTAGGCAAGGTCTTGAACCAACTCTTGACTTTGCCTTGTAAAGAAAGAGAAAAAAGCCTAATACTGACATCCTCTTCATCAACTTCAAAAAGGTCAAGAAAAGACTCAAAATTCAATACATGTCTCTCAGCAGTGATGTTGTCGCAGTCACCATCAAATCTTGGTAGATATAGGTCATGATTTTGTAGGGAAAGCATGGGATATAGGAGGTAAAATAAGAGGCTTGTATCTATCTGGAATTTTCCAAGGTATAAGAGTATATACAAAAGCTTTAGAATCAGTCTTGGTCTCTTTAGGCTCATCAGTTTGAAGATGGTCATCATAAGATTTGAAAGAACGGTCTTGATCAAGATCAAAGGCATGCGAACGTTTTGTATTCACAATCTTCAAAGGGAAGGAATCAAATGCAGGTCTTGGATCTTTTCTCGAACACAATATACTTTGTAAAACCTTCTTGACATTCTCGGGAAAAGAGAAGAAATAATTTATAACAAAGAACATAATGTCTTGGATAAAATTCCAACTTGAATACCTGATCTTTCCATATTGTCCTTTCATGTTTCCGCTGGTCAGGTTCATCCTCTAGTGGAGTCCTTGGATCTGATCTTGAAACTGATTTAGAGTCGCCAGGTGAATGATTTCATCCTTCTGGCGTTTGATCGTTGTCCACCATCAACAATAAGATCTAAACTTGATACAATTGCTGAGGAACATAAAAATACGTTCGCCAGTATGGCCGCCACTATGTTAGAGCCTAGATCGACCTCAAGCTAAAGGGAGGCAGGCATAGGGTAACCACAAACCACGCTTAACTTGGTAGCTAGCCCTACCAGGTCGGGAGAGGGCTCTCTCCTTGTCAATCTTAGTTGGGATGGTTGCAATTATGACTTGATATGACTGAATTGAATATAGATTTTAGGCTAGGTATAGTAGCTTAGGGTTTCTGGTTTGATTTTTTAGGTTTTGGTTGCTGGGTCAATTGGAGAAGGCAGATTGGGTCCGGGAAATCAACTTAGGGATACAGTCATGTTCTATGGGGCGAGGTAAACAAGGGTTTATGTACTAGAAATGGACTTGAGATGGTAGTTTAAGACAACTGAGGGGTTGAGGAGGTCATAAAGAAACTATGAGTCCTCTTCAAACAATTGAAACATTGAAAACCAAATGCATTCCCAAGACAAAGCACAACAATATATTTTGTATATTCACCCTGATTCATTTAGTTTTAGAAGAGAAAGATAGATTTGGATAGATATAAAACATATGAAAAAATTGTTACAAAGAAGAAACAATACTTAAACTCACTGTCACAAGAATCCCACAAAAATAGTTGTGAACCTGGTTTTATTCCTTGCCAAACTGCTGATACAAATTTTTAGTGAGTGCCACCACTTCTACCAAAGTCCAACCTTTACAAATGAATCAAAAAGTACATGATATAGGCAAGGAAACTACTCAAGCTAGCTATCAGGGGTCGAAACCATGAGAAGAGGAGTAGTTTCAACCATATGTAAACTAGGAACACAAAAGTAGGCAGTGGAACAACGTGCCTCTAAAACTTAGGAAACCAATTCATTCAGTTCAAAACCACCTTTGACTTGATGTATGTAACCTATGAGGTGTTTTTCACCCATATTTACATCAAATTCATCATTTACCATGCATACATTTAACAAGGAATGAAGAAAAAATCGTTTTCCAAGAAAACTAGGAAAAAACTGGAAATTAAGGCAAAACTGGCAAAATCAGTTTAATGTGCAACGCCAAAATTTTAATGCATAGCACCATTTCAAGGCCAGTTTTGTAGGCCTTCCCGGTGTCCAAATTAGGTGCAAGTTGGCTTGTTGGAAAGCCCTGCCTATCTAGTTTCTAGAACAATTTTATTTTTCTGATTTGGTGCTCATTTTCCCCTCCAAAAGTTGATTCTCCCAAGACTGCTTCTTGTGTAGCAAAAAGGTGTCAGAGAGGGCACTTTTTGGGTGTTTTTTGCCCTTTTGGTGACCAAGACCTTGTCCAAAATTTCTCACTATTTCTGGGTTTACATATTTTTCCATGCTGATCCTAGATATGTAAGCCATTTTTCAAGAAGATGCCTCCATCAAAAGCGCATCACCACACCTATTGGAAAAACCTGTTTTTCAAATTTCAAAATTCAAAAATGACAAAAACTGCTCAAAATTTCCTGAAATTTGGCATGAGGAATCCTTGTCAGGTGCTTTGCTGAGCTAATGAAGCTTCAGCCAAGCTTTTGAGTTTATCATGCTCTTTTTTTCTTCTTAAGGCCTTTTCCAACTTATCCTTAAGCCTCTTCATCATACTGTCAACATATTGTCCTTTGTTCCAATGTTCACCATCATTTGGAATGCCTATTGCTTTTGAGATGGTGGTAGGTGACAAGGTGAAGGAGACACCAGCAAGGTTCACTTAGTCATTGTGTAGATGAGTGACAAACAACCGGGCAAGCTCATGATGAAACTTTACCCTCTCCACCATTTCAGAAAACTCATAGCAAGAATGATGTCTAAAACAAGATATAGCAAGAGGACAAGCAAGCAACTCTGTGAGACTGATAGGTTCCTCCCGGATGATGTTTCCCCCTTTCTGTGGATTTCTTGGCACATGATCTTCTTTGGAAGAATCTGTTATCACTTAAGAATTCTAATGCCAAAATTTTCACATTAGTTTGATGGTAAGGGTTGGTGCTAGTCTAAGTTTGATTTTTATTTTCCTTAGAGTCTGAGTCTTAGGAGTCTTGAGTCAACTATGCATTCTCATTCATCACCAGTCTCATAACCATGCGTCAGTTTTTTTCAAAGGTTACTATGTGCCATAAAGCTTTTTAGGTAATTTCGCAGCGCATAAATCCTTTTTAGCAGTTTCGCATCGCAACATGTTTTAGGTGATTTCGTAGCGCATAATTCAAATTTTACATTGACTGTGCTATGAAATCGGAGATTCGTGCAATCCGTAGCAAATATTTCCCAAATGTCAAATCTGTCAAGTCCAATTATGGTTGCATCATCCATTGACAACTTATACACTCCACATATCAGGTCTAACCGCTTATCTCCATCATTACAGTCACTAGGTACTTTGGTACATTCGGATTGCAAGATCGAAGAAAAGTCAGTTATGCACAGTCTTAGTCATGATTGCATTCATTGCATAAGCAAAAAATCTACAAACGTTCAATTTGAATGCATTACATATCAAGCGAGGCAGAGATCAAAGATTGAAACAGATCCGGTCATCAAACGTATCATTCCGATGGAGGTTCATGGAGGGGTCTGTAGAGAGAAAGAATCACAGGTCAGGTAGGTGTTTAAGGACTGAACCTGAAGGTTTAGACATAAACTTGAGGAATAGGGAAGTTGAGCATGCATTAAAGCAAGCTAGGAGCTGGAATTTTTGCAAGAAACTCCAGGGAGCTCATGCACAGGTCACCAAGGAATTTTCCTTGAATTTCACAGGACTGAATTCAAAGGTTGGTATGCTTGAACTGCAAGTCTCACCAGACATAATATCCACAGTTACGAGATTCCAAGAGGGCAAGAAAGTTGGTTTAAGAATTTCAAATTCGATATGAACCCATGTAAAGAATTTCTGAAGCACAAGTTCTTTAACTCTGATTTAAACAAATTTGTTCCTAGGAGTTATGTCAAGGATTCATATGTCAATTTCCTTACCTGCATACAAAAGTCTTACCTGTGAAGCGAGATACAATAAGGTGTATTCATATCATTTCAAACTTCTATTGCATTTCACAGGGAATACATCTATTGATTTACCTTTCTTCTTATTCCATAGCCTAAGCAAAATGTGTGATAAGGTGCAATTAAGGAAAGAGGCTTGTGAGAATTCGTTGTTTCACCATGGATTAGTTAAGTTGATTGTTCTGCATGAACTCTAGAGAGTAGGTAGGGACTGGCCCACATTCATATTCATGTATGGTTTCAAGAACGAGACCGGTTTCAGTCCTCAAGCTTTAAAAGATCTTCCAACAATGACTGGTCATCAGGCAAAAATAAGATCCAGGAGGTTTTCAAAGTTGAAGGCGAGGAAACAAGTAAGAGAATCTACCCAGCCACTGACTATCCAAGATACACCCCAACAGTCCCTTAAAGAGAAAGCTCAGGTCAAAGAAGGTGCACATGAGTCAAGCACAGGTGAAGGAGTTCAAAGAAGAAGGACTAAGAGCCAGGTAGCTAAAGGAAAAGGCAAATCAGTGGTGACTGAAGACACACCGGTTTCAAAGGGAAGTCTTAATGACATATTGCAGGCAATTGATATTGAAGATTATCCCATGGTTCAAGCAGATGTGATAGAGTCAGGAAAAGACAAGGCTAAGAAAAATAAAGCCTCAAAAAAGCTCAAGTTCGATGATCCAGTTGATAAATTTGTCTTTAGGCCAAGAATAACCATAACAAGGAATTTCAAAGACATACAGGAGATATTTCCAGGAGCAGATGAAACAGGGGAGGCAATACAGCCTCATGAAGGAAAAGATAAAAGAAAAGCAGTTACCCTTCAAGAAGAAGATAGTGTGGAAGAGTTGAAAAGGAGGTTGGAATTGACAAACTTTGAAATTGCTAGACTGAAGAAAGCTTCCAGGAAATTTGCAATCAAGGAGGCTTATTTTAACCAAATGCAAGCTCGGTGGGAGGAAAAAACATTTCAAATACCTGAGGTGGTTGATTTTAATGTTCAATTCTGTAGCTAGACTATCCCTGCAATAAAGGAAGCGCAATTCATCAGAAAGGTCAATACAAACATGAGAACTAGGATCAAAGTCATGAAGAAACAAATTGAAGAATTAAAGATACAGTTAAGCCAGCAGAAAGAATCTCCTTAAAGAAGTCACACATCAAGTAAGGTTATGTTCCAAATTTTGATGGTTCTCCTTGTTACAATCTTTCTTGAAGAATCATACATTTTCACTCAGTTTTGAAAAGCTTTGGAGAAATTGAAAAGGATGTTTAAATATCAAGAGGATCAAAATAGAAAAATTTTGGGTTGAAACTGTGTTTTGGAATTACCCAGCAGTTTCGTAGCATGCTACGAAACTGCTGAAGATGGTGACTAATGCACAGTAGTTTCGTAGCGCGCTACAAAGCTACTGAAGCTACATAATTTAAACTCAGTCAACAGATTTTGAGAGACCGAGGGAAAATTTTGAAAAAGGAATATCTTCAAAGGATAACCTAAAGGTATCAACTTTCAACAAGGTCAAGATAGGTGGAGGAAATATATATTCGAACCCAATTCTAAACTTTTTGCTATAAAGTGATCATATTTACTACAATCCATGATATGTCAGACAGCTTGGAGGAGCTTTTGTTTTCACACATGGAAAATGTTGACAGCACATCAAGGACGTGGCATTCTGATATATTTTGCATAATCAAAGATGAAGGGTATGGTTCATTGGATTCGAATATCTTTGAGGAAAACCAAAGGCAGATAAACAGGGGCAGTTCCCTACTTTTTAGGCAAATAGAGAAGATGGGAAATTGAGGACCAGTATGGAGCTTCGAACATCCACCACAGCCAAACTAAAAAAAATACCACTTGTCAAAGAACGAGAATGATTGTAATTAAGGCTATTATTAGCATGATATGGAGTTAGACTCCTATTTGACTTAGATCTCTAAAAAGTCCAGTTAGCAGTTTGTTACTTTTAATAGGTAGTTAGAATTTGAATAGGTGTCATAAGAAGTAGAATTCGAGTTCCCCTCATGTTGGAGGAGGAATCTTAGCCTTGTAAAAGAACTCTATATATACAAGAAAGAGAAATGTACCAAGGGTTGGAAATTTATTAAAAAGGCTCTGATATTTGGCTTCATGTAAAGACTTTGTTTTAGTAATACAAGATTGGCTTTACTTCTCAGGACTCAGGAGGGATTCGATGTTCAGGATGTGTGGTGTTATTCTTTTCCTAATATTTGCAGTGGTATGAATGTGTAATCACTTAGATTCACTTATAGTGCTCTAACTTCCTGTATGCATTCATAGATTGTGTGGTCCCATATGTTTTTGGTATGTTCTGAATGTGTTGAATGCTGAATGCCCTGACTTCTATGTAAGGTTAATACCATTGTTATACTGAAATGATGTTGACTCCATAAGCCCAATGGATAGTTGCTAAATGTGTTTCCACCATTCATATTTTTACATTTTTTTCACAAGAGTTAGCCATATTAACTATAATAAAAAACATTAACCCTTTAAGAGAGCCCTCTCTGGTTGGGGAGGCTAAGCCTCAGCCTAAAGTAGGTTTGAAACAATTACTTGAAGTCTTCCTGGTATGCAGCCTTCCAGGGCCTGATTTTGAGATAACAGAATCATTGCAAGTTTCCCCTTCCCTCTCATAATCTGAATCTCTCTCCATGCTTTTGGTAATATGATGGGTGATGAAGTTTGTAGTGAAAACAAATGAGTATGAAGAGATTTTGAAATATAAAGTAAGTGAAATGTAAGGGGAGGGTGAATGTTTGAAGGAATTAGGGTAAAGGATTTATGAAGGAATGGGGGAAATGAGGGAGGAGTAGGGTTTTCAAATGTCATATTAGGGTTTGTTAATGAAGTAGGTGTAATGAGGATGCAGGATTTGGGAGTTTGGGAATGGGGAATTTGGGGCTAGGGTTTGATGTATAAATTAGGGTTTAGTGGAATAGAGCTTGTTGAGTGATGAAAAGTGAAGATGAGTTGGTAAACTAAGTGTAAATGGAGGAGAATGGCCACAAATGATCCTTAATGGCTTATGAAAGGTAGATTAGCTTATATAGGGTTTATGAGAGAAATATCAATGCTAATAGGGTTTGCATGAACTGATGACAATCACACCCAAAAACTCAAGCAACAACTTTTCTTGTGCAAGATAATAGGCTATACTTGGCATGAGGTTTGAGTAGCTTAGAAGACGATTTGATAACCCAATTGATGAATTCTGAACTTCCCAGGAGATGCACAATGCATACCAACAGGTGAGTAGCGCCAGTTTAATGTGTAGCACCTGAACAAATTTGCATTGGAAACTTGCCACAGGTGCGCAGTGCCGATTTAATGCGTAGCGCCAGGGAGAAGATTGCAAACTTGCCTCTGTTTCTCTATTTTGGCTCAAATTCGCGTTTCCCCCCCTCCTTAGCTCTCCAATTCAACAACGAAGTTAAAAAAAAAAACTTGGAATGGCCTTTATACCTTTCTCCTTTAATTTTTCATTAACCAAGACACACTCTGCTATAGTTTTGATAGCTTTTTCAAAATTCTCTTCTTCACTTACATCTAACTTTTTCCTTTCTGCAGGTGGACTTATTACATTGACGTTTTGCAGTGACAGGAGTTGACTTTGTCACCAGGAACAACTTCTGAGTGCTTATTACATATAGAAACAATTAAATTACATGAATTTTTTACAAAAATGGAAAAACTTTGTTTTCACCTCAAAACAGAGTTTTAAGGTGAAAAAGATTTATTGAGCATATCAGAAGTAAACTTATAACTTTATGAACCTTCATGTGCCTGCTGACCTCTTTATTAGAGCATGACTGACAAACCCTAATACCTAATGGAACTAAACCCTAGGACTATTTGTTATAGATGAAATGAACAGGATGACTGTGAATGAGTAAAACATGTGTAAACAGGTTAGCAGGTGGATGTCATGAGGGAAACTTACATGAAACCACTAGCATCAGTTGATCCATGACCTAATGGAATGTAGCTGATCGAATGAGACACCTAATATGCATGCAAAAGAGCAATTTGATCATTGATGGAAGTGTGAAGACACTGACACTAACAAACTACCTCAACTTGGCCATTGGCCTGTGGATAATAAGGATTTGAGTTGTCGTGACGCAAACCCAACTGAGTAGTAAGCTTTGCCATCATGTAATTCTAGAAATGGGACACCAAATCGAGCTATGACATGGTTGAAAAGAAATTGAGCAACAATTTTATTGTCAGCATCTCGTGTGGGCATTGCCTCAACCCATTTAGTGAAATAATCAACGGTAATGATAATATAACCATGCCCCACGTCTGAGTGAGGGTTATAGGTCATGAAATTAATACCCCATTTAGAAAAGGGGTTGATGGTAACAACTAGGTGTAGGGGTGTTGGTGGGGCGCTGTTTACGATTGTAAATCTAGCAGGCGTGAAATTTTTATTGCTAAAATGCAATCTTTAAAGATTGAAGGCTAGAAATAGCCGGCACAAAGGATTTTCTGAGCAATAGCGTACCCTGACATGTGACCACCACAAGCCTAAGAGTGGTAGTCATTGAAGACTCTCTCATCTTCTTCGAGTGTCAAACATCTACAAAGGATATAATTGTCACCAAAATGGTACAAAGTATCACCAATGATTTGATATGGTTGGGACTGATGTACAATGCGACGACGTTCATAATTGGACAACTCCGATCGAAAATTTTGGGTATGGAGATAGAAAATAATATCCCTGTACCATGGGTTAAGAGTGTTGATGAGAAAGAGAGTCTCATCAGGAATGATCTCATCAAAATCCATATATGTGGTTGCGGAGGGAAGGTCACAAATTAACTCAACGAAAACCAATAATTTATTTGATTTGGTATTAGAAAACTCCAAATAAAACTCTTGAAGGATAACAATCTACTTAGAATATTCACCCCCGAGCAACTAACAAGTGAGGATGTAGGTCATGGGGTTGTAATCGGAAATCACAATATTTTCTGCAAGAGAATATAGTGTCAAAAGAATTGAACAATGTGAACATCCACTAAAGAAATTTTCTCGACATGGGCATATCGAGTTTCGGTATCGATAAGATTTTGTCTTAAGTAGTAGATCACATGTTTGTTTCAATCATCATCATCTTGCACTAGTAAAATGGCAATAGTACTATCGGAAGAGTCGAAGTACAAGAAGTAATCGCGGTGATAGTTGTGGGGATGCAGAAAAGGAGCACTAATGAGGGTGTTCTTTAATGCATCAAAAGATTTTTGAGTGATTTCATCCCAAATAAATGGGATCCCCTTTTTCAACAAATGAGTAAATCCCTTGGAAAGTTCAACATAATTGGGTACAAAATGACGAAGGAAATTAGCTTTCCCTTCCAAGGTCTGCAACTAATATAAAGATGACTGAGGGAGTAAATTTACAATGGCCTCAACTTCGAGGGGGTCAATCCGAATGCCTTCCTTAGATACCACAAACCCTAGGAGATGACCAGATTCAACACAGAAGACACACTTATGCGGATTTAAACGAATATTATGGTGTCTACAATGAAGAAAAATCGCTCATACCTGGTTAGGATGATCATAATGCTTAGCAGAATGAGTCGGTAAGTCATAAAGATATGGTTGAACAACGTGTTTGATGTCATGAAAAGCATAAGACATCACTTTTTGGAAGGTAATGCCAACATTTTTCAGACCAAAAGGGAGTTTCTTATAGGCAAAGGTTCCCCATGGACAGATAAAAGAAGTTTTATATTGACTGACGGGAAGAATGTTAATCTAGTTGTAGCTAGAAAAAATGTCCATAAAAGAAAAAATCTCACTCCCAACACACTCATCAATGATTTGATCAATAAAAGGAGTTAGATAATTGTCTCTAGGACATGCCTGATTGATATCATAGTAATCAACACAAACACGGATAGTCCCTTGTTTTTTTGTCACAGGGACAATGTTTAAAACCTAATCTGTCAATGGAATGGGGTAAATGAAACCAACCTTTAGAAGTTTTTCAACCTCCCCCTTAATAGCGGCTGCTTTTCTAGGGTGCAATGGGTGAAGTCACTGACGAACAACCTTCACCTATGGATAGGTAGGAATTTCGTGCATAACTATACTCGGATCTATGCCAGATATTTCTTCATATGACCAAGAAAAGACATCACGAAATTCCTTAAAAAGGGTAGTGTAAATATTGATCTCATCAGGAGAAGAAGAAACCATGACATGGATGTTCTCGACAATTCCTAGTTTAATAGAAATGTTGATAGGCATGGTAACAGTATTGTTCTCCATGTTTCCCTTGGACAAAACTTCGTGAACAAAAATGGAATTTGAAGTGGATGGGTCATTGTATGGGAAATAAATATATTCAAACACAATCAAATCTCTACGAGACTTGGGAGAAACAAGGAACGATGATGGGCATCATTCCAAGGAGTTTCCGCAAGAGACATAACCTCGATGATACTATCTTCAATGGGAAATGTCTTGTTCAAGGGATCTAGAGAATCCCAAGAACCAAGCCAAGGGGACTGTGAATATAACTCTAGATGCATACTAAGAGTAGTATGAATTTCAGAAGCCGCCCCTGAAGCCAAAACAACAACTTGGTAGGCTTGTTCTGATAGGATGAGCAGTATGACATCTCCAAAAGAATCAACTTGATTGGGGGAAGGAACGATCCAAGGATCATAAGAAGTGGAGATCATGTTGACAAAAGAAACGTTTGGAGGTGGGAGGGAAAAAGTTCCCATAAGAGCAGAGTCTTTAAAACGACCTGGCCCAATGCTCTTATAAGGAACAAGAGTATTCCCCAGATTTGACACGTTGCCATTTGAAGAACCAGAAGAGAAAAAGGCTAACTGATCAACGGTGACTATTTTCCCCTCATGAGGAAAAAAGAGCACACGAAACAAATAATAAACCACAGAAAACATAGCATGAGTCCAACTTCATCCAAGTAGAAGGTTATAATTTAAATTTTCATCAATGGCTTCTACTTCTAATTCAATAGTTTTCCCTTCTAAGGTGATGGGTAAACTCGTGAAAATACCGTAAGGATGAGATCCTCTACCATCAAAGGCTTCTAAGGAGTTCAAAGATTGGTTGAGAGAAAGAGATCTTATAGCTTTCCAACATGAAATATACATGATCCAGGTGGAAGCACCCTCATCAATCACAGTGCGATGAATCATCTTCCCTTTTATAATGACTTGGATTAAGAAAGCAAGTTGATGGGGAAGACGTGGAACATGATTTTCTAGGTCAAAATTAATCAAACTCAAATCAATAGGGTCAATTCCTCCTATAGCATATGGTAATTCTTTCCGCTACAATGGAAAACTCTAGAGAACTTCGAAGGCAGACATTGCTGAAGGTGCTTGAGATAAATCTTTGACAATATTGTAATGTTTGGAAGCTCGCAAATTCGGATTAAAAGATTATTTCCAGAGGACACCCTTGGGAGGTGGTCGGATAATAGAGTCATTACTAGGTCTCCCAATATGAAGAGGACTGGAATTGGGTGGAGCAGAAGGAGAAGGTGTATCAATAAATTCTTTTTCCACAGTCTGTTTGGGAGCAGTCAGATAGTCGTTTGAATAGGTGGCCATAGAAATAGGTATTGTTCCACTCATATAAACATGAGAACCCGAAGATATAGAAGATTGTGTTATTCTACCAATTGGGTCTGTTGGGATGGAAAAGTTTCTTTCAGTATAGCCGATGTCCCTTAAGTTCCCTTTTGACCATACAAAGGTTGATTCTGTCCCCACAAAAGTGGGTTTTGACCAGGTTAAGGTTGATATTGACCCGCCATGGGTTGTTGAGAACCATAAGGTGGATAAACAACTTGTGAAGCATATGGATTATAAGGTTATTGTTGCAACTATTGACCCTGGTGGTAAAATTGTTGGCCCTACTGTTGGAGCGGTTGACCTTGTGGTTGTAAGGGTTGGCCTTGTCAATAAGAGGGTTGGTTTTTCTACTGCAAGGGTTGTCCATGCCGCTACAAGGGTTGTCCTTTCTGCTGCAACGATTGTTGGTAAAACCCTTGTTGCACATAAGGTCCTTGTTGTACATGAGGCTGTTGTTGTTGGAAAGTTCTTTGTGGAATTTCTTGAGTTCTAGGTTGATGCTAATAAGTTCCAACTTGAATTTGACCAAATGCCCCAAATGAGGTATTTGAACTAGGATGCATTTGGGGGCTTGCCTGTTGAGTAAAAGGTGGATTTTGAGGCTATTGTGAGCCATACAAAGGGTACAGTTGTTGGTATGGTATATGGGCCAAAAGGCAATGTTAATACAATATTAGGCCTGATCCAGATGGAATTGATTATGATGAGAACCAAGATCGTAGCGAGAATGCTGCAACTCTTGGGGCTACCAACTTTACTTCATCAACCCGAGGTTTGTACAAATTTGGAGGTGACAAATATATATACACAAATAGATGCAATGGGTCCACTCTTTGTCACTGTTGATATGGGTGATAAACCACTAGGGTTTCTCAAACTAGCCTTCTATTGATTTAGAAGAAGTTTGATTACCAATTAAGAAAGGAGAATTTTACCCTAATTGAGAGGATTGAAATGCTACCTACTGCAGTAATGAAAGACTGAAATAGATGCCTAAAACACACAAATCATCTAGCTATTTGTTAAGATACCTTGCTTCAGAAGAATTATAATCTAACACCTGTGAAGTCCTAACTAACCTAATCGTGAAATCTGATCTAATCAAACACTTAACTACTGTGTACCTGAATAAGCATAACAATTTTTTCTTTTTGTCTTTTTGTGAAAACATGAATGCTAAACCCTCTTGATTGCATGGAAGGTGGGACAAGTGTCAAGAGAGATGGATGTGATGGGTCAACTGGCTTGGGAGGCAAGCAGGGGTCTTCTCCTAGCTTTCGTGATGCATTTCTCACAAATCGGGCTCAAAACAGGCCACTATAGGTCGACGTACAAGATGTCCTAATTCACCTATAGGATCTCCTGTTTTCCTACAGGAACATGCCGAAATCATAAGGAGTGATTTGGATAGTGGTATGGAGCTTAGGGAAGGTGAGTGATGGAAGGAATAAGGCAAGGAAGTGGTTGGGACTCACTCAGAACTCAAACCAAAGTTGTATGATGGTTGGATTTTCTCAACAAGCATGGAAAGTTGTGCTTGTGGAATGATAACTCGAATTGTGAACTTAGTAGCCTTTGGAAATCATGGGTAGGTATGGATCAGATGAGCTTGATGATATGTGGTCTTCCTGCAATATTGAAACTCCTACAACATACACATGATTGTTGACATTTATCTATAAATCATTTCAAAACAAGAAAGGTTTACAACAACATAGGAAAACATAATCTCATCGTTTATTTGCCTAGTTCATGCATGGAAATGATTTAAGCCTATTATGAAAGCACCATGAAATATAATACAAAGCTTAAGAGATCATAAATGATAACTGTAACCTATCTTCTAAACTGAAAGATGCTAACCTAATTAGCAGAAAACCTAAATTTCTTAAGAAACCATAATTCTGTCTTTTTGGGTTGAATGGGATTTTTTCCTCAAACCATGGTCCCTGAAGGGAGGAAAGAGGTAAGATCCACCTGTTATCAGAATTTTTTGATACTTCCTTATCTCTCTAAAGCTACTGTGAAAGCTATGCACAAATGGAAGCAAACTAATCAAATTAACCAATACTTGCAATGTAACAATGCTAAAATCAATTCAACAAGTAATCTATGAAATAACCGAAGCATACAAGTATAGTAAGAGGAACCTCTGCTTCTAGGGTTGGGCCCTAACCCAAGAGTTTCATCCCTTTGAGTCAAATTAGTTCTGGATCAAGGGAATGCTCATTGTCATTAGCATATAAAAAAAATACATAACAATGTTTTTACACAATCCCTCAACTTGAAAGTTCTTAGCTATGTTGCATAAAAAATATGAATCCTAATGAGGTTCTAGGAGTCCTTATTTATACAACTTAAGTTTCCAACAACTTCCTTAAATATAGGGATGCTTGGCTCCCATTCTCAAGATTAACTGGTTCTTAACTATCATTGGCTCAATTGCCAATGATCCTCATGACTCAACTGCCTGCAACTGCGAGCTGGTGTGATTTGATTGAGGGATCTTCGAATGAGTGAGGATTTAATGAGGCAGATCCATCTCCTATAATCTCTCCTTCTTGTCTTCATTCGAGTTCCTGCACCTTAATTAGCAACAATTTTCTCCCAAAAACCTACAATCAATGCACATTAGATCACTAGACATAACATCTTACTTTTACTCATCTCATTAAGAAAAATATAATAAAAACATGTAAAGAATTATGAGAAGAGTTGATTTTAGTAAGGTTGGAGGTGTATTAAGCTCCATATATTTTACGCAATGATGAGCCTCATCATCACCCCCTATTGAAAGTGTTTCTCATCCTCTGAGCAACTCAATATATGTCCACGTCCTTCATTTCTCTGGTGGCTTCCCTGACATCCCATGCTTCTACTGTAGTCTCTTCCTTCTGTGAATAAAACCTTGCCTTATTCTTTATCTCTTCCCACTGTTTTCTTTCATCTTCTTCTTTTCTTCCTTCCAACATTCCCAAAAGTAATGGTGGACTGAACCTCAAGCCAATCCAATTGACTTTGAGTCTTTGTAGTGCCTGCTTATACATTGGGGTTATATTTAGTGCCTCTCTCATTCTATCAGGAGAATGATATTATCTGATTTTAGGCTGTAAGGCAAGGTGTTCCATCTCCTTTGGTAGGCTTGCTGGCTGTCATCTCCTAGCAATATGAGCATGTCTTCAAAGTGTGTGACTGCATGTTCTTGTACAACAAGGTACCTTGGTGCAAGCTTGGGATCATTTGCAATGAGGTTGTGGGTGATGATGACAACCATTAGGTTAGATTTTTTTGCTCTGATCATAAGGGGTTCTGCCTCTTCTTTTGCCGTTACCTTTTTCATCTCTGTAGCTCTTGCCTCTTCATGATTCATCCATGATTCTAAGGCCATCAATTGTAAGTCCCCTAGCTTTGGATTTGGGTCCCAACATTCAAATCTGTCAAGGCCAAATTGTGTAGGTAAAAATCAGATATCTTTTCTCTATCTTCCAATGTATTTTGATCACAGAGATCAATGAATTGTCTATAGTCTTGGAAGGGCATAGTTCCTCTTTGTTCTAGGGTATTTATCTAGAATTGTAGCCATTGTTCCTTGAGATACAAGGCATAAGACTTTGCTGGCATCCTGCACTAGATTGCCTCCACGGACAAACTAACAATATTTTCCAATTGGCTTTCCCTTTCTTGTAGCTGCTTCCTTAACCATGTGTTCTCAGCCTCTAACTGATATTTCATCATTACTTCTCTATCTCTTATGAGGATCATTTCTCTGCCCATCTCCTGAAATGTTTCCTCCATGTGGCCTACATCCTTTACCCCTTTTGATTTAGAAATTTTCATCCACCTGTGTGCCCTTGCCCTCTCTTTTTCAAGTTCAAAGAATAGGGAAATGGAAAATTTTTGTGGTATCACCTTACCTCCTTCAATGAACCTGTAATAGGAGCTGAAGTTTTGTTTGTGGGCTAGGTTCTCTTAGTTCTTGGCCTTATTCCTTTGTTTCTTGTTGAGTAATTCCTTCCTGGTCTCTTTTCTATGTTTCCTATAGGTTTGATAGAGTTTCTTGTAGGATGGCCTTTGCTTCTTGTAGGTCCTCCTATAGGAGACCTTTTCCTTTTGATGAGGTTGACCTTGTGACAGGCCTCCTAACATAGGTGATTAGAGACTTGGGAGAATCTTGTTTTGATGATCCTTCTCCTTCATTTTTCTTTAGAGGTGTCGCCTTGTTGCTTTGGTGAATCCTTAATGAAAATTGGAGTTTTTGTGGGGGTTTGATGTATTCCTTTTCTAATCCTAGTGCTTTTTCTTTTCCTAAAGTACAAGGGGGTTTGTCTTTGCCTCTTCCCTTTTGATTTCACAGGTGTACTTAGGGCAGTAAGAGAAGTTGCTGCCTCTTTCTCTGTAGGCTCTGGAGATACCCTTGGTGATTCTTCTTCCTATTTATTTTGAGCTACAGACCTCTGTTCATCCTTCTATCCCTTTTCATATTTTCCATTTTCTTTATCATCCTCTTCTTTGTCTCCCCCTTCCTCTTCTTTTTCTTCCTCTATTTCTTCACTCTGCTCATCTATTTCTTCTTTTTTTTCCTCCTCTGTCTCTTCTTCATTTTCCTCCTCCGTCTCTTGTTCATTTTCCTCCTCTTTTTCTTGTTCATTTTCCTCCTTTGTTTCTTCTCCTTTTTCCTCCTTTGTTTCTTCTTCTCCTTCACTAGTAGTGTGGCTTCTACCATGTTCAATAGCTTGAATTGCTCCTTCTGCCTGCATGTCTGTAAATTTTGTCCATGCAATAGGGAATATTAAGTTTTCTAGAGAATCTTCGAGGATGATTTTGATCAACCCATGATGGGCTAGTTGCTGATGTTTTCCCTCCTGCACTTTGATGCACTTGTCTATCATGGATTGTAGAAGAAATTAGGGTATACTCAATATATTACTGGGAGGTGTGTTCTCTCCAAATCTCAGTTCTTGGAGGAGTCTGAAGTGGTATCCATACACTACACTATATTTCCGTTCACATGAAATATATTTGATGAGGTGGTAATTGACTTCATTCCAAGGGTATGGAATTCTCTCCCTTCTAACCCCATTTTTGTCCTCTATTAGTTCCTCTGCTTCCAAAAAGAAGCTTTTCTTTGCAAGGGTGTTGTTACCCTTGTCTTCTTTTCTCCATGGTAACCCTAGGGGGAGTGTGGTGATTTTTCTTATAACCTCAGGGGTAATTGTTATTGATAAACCATTCACCACAGCATGACACTAGTCCTAGTGATGGGTATGAGTGAGAGGACAACTTCTCTGGCCACATCATCATCATATCCTCTCATCCTCTCAAAGAACCCCATCCATTAATGCCTTGTGAAAATTTCCACCACAGGAGGATGTTGGTGGATCCTTCATGTGTTTCTGGGTTCTATCTTGTACAAAACTCTTGTCATCTTCCCTGGTAATTTTAGAGGCTTTTGTGGATATAGTTCAAGAATTCTAGTAGGTGAGGAAGTTTTGAATTTTAACTTTTAGTGACATGCAATATAGTTCTTATATCCTGAAATGCACTACAAATTCCTAACCAAATTGAGGATTTTTTTTTTCAAATGGAAAATATGGAGGGTATGGCTCCTACCTCACTTTTCTACATTCTGGGGAGGATAACCCTTGATTTGACGTCCCTTAGTGCCCACTGATAGCTCTGTATCCTGTAGGCTTCTTGTAGGTTTCTTGCGTTATAGATGATGAATGTATCCTCTAGGTGCGATTTTAGGAAGGCCGAGAGCAACCTCTTCATTCGTTGAATCCTTGAAGTTGTCTTTGCTTTCTTCGTATGGGAATCAATGTTTTATTTCCATTTATGGATGACCCTGTGGGGTGGTGTGCTGGCTGGCTAAGTACGAGCACATCCTTTTGGATCATTGGTCCCACTATTAGTCCATCATTTCACCTTACCTCGTAATTATCTCCCACTCCTATCCTCCCTAACTTAACCATTTTTGGCTTTATTCCCTTTTCTTTTGACTTGACGTTTTCCATGTGTGGAGTGGTCTAACTCTTTTGTTCTCGTCGACTGGTTGAAGGTGGCCAAGTTAATTGGCCACCTTTACTTATAAAATCAACTCTCACATATTCCTATTGTTTTGATCATATCATACTAATGAGAGATCATGAGTAAGATTACATACCTATGGGTAAGGCACTTCATTGATGATGCATGTTGGAGAGTGGTGCCTTTTTGCTGTGCTTTTCAATTTGCATATTTTCACTGTGTATTTGCCTCTTTTGATGCTTTATTTCTTTCGATGTGTAGGTGCTGGACCTTGTTGTTGGTGATCTTCTTGTTTCTATTGAGCTCTTGAGGAGATTATTCATCCTTGTAGTCTCTGTTCTGAAGATGGTTGCAATATTTGTGGTTTCCTTTGTGGGATAGGTTACTACAATATTTCCTATAGGATGTCCTATAGCTACCTATCCCTTAAAATTTCATATTTTTCTTCATCTCTGAAGCATAAGGGATGTTGAAATGAGTGGAGAAGGGTCGTATGGAATGGTAGGTGAGGGATATTTCCTTTGGTTATGGTTCCTCTTTCCTTCTTTTCTCTCTCTTCTGTTTTTTTTTCTTTTCTTTCTTTTGTAATCTATTGTTTTTGAACTGATTTCTTTGATGGATGCAGGGGCAACATGGTGATGAAAGGAATAGATATGGTGTGGTGAGGTAAATGGTATTTCATCCAAACATAGGCTTGTGTCATCACCTTGATCTCAGACTTCCCTTCTTGTTGTTTTCAAGGTCACTGTCATTCCTACAGGAAACTCCTATAAGATTACAGGGAATCCTATAGAAAATAGAGAGTTTGTGTGAAATGAGCTAGAGGGGTTTATAAATGGAAGACTAGGTGAATAGTGGAAGATATGAGATGCGTGGACTAAAACATGGCTCTTGTAGGTCCTTCTGTCCTTCTCATGTTGTGCTTATCCTCCTCTTGCAAAACAACTATTCTACCTCCAAGGAGGTTTTCATCCTAGTTGCTTGCCCTGGGTGTCTCAAAAGAGCTTTTCACCCAAAGATCTTTTTATTTATTTTTTCTCTCTTTTTTTAACACCCTTGGGTTGCCTCAAGAGGTTTTCAACCCAACATTGGGACTCAAGTGCCTCATGGAGGTTTTCACCTGAGTCTCTTTATTTTTCCCTTTATTTTTTTTTCTTTTTTCTTCAGGGACTTGGTGGGGTGGAAGTTGAGACTTGCTCTACCACCATCACTATCTTGTTGATGCTATTGATGAATTCTTGCCTTGACAAGGGCTTCTTGTAGATCTTTAATCTATACCCATTTACAAGCAGAGGGATAGACTCTCCATCAATGGTTCTTATCTGCACAACACCATTATCATGACACTTTTCTATTGCATAAGGCCCTAACCATCTAGTCCTTAACTTGCCTTTAAAATCCTTGTATCGAGAATCATACAGCAAAGCCCAATCACCTTCTTGAAACTGCTTGTCTTTTATATTCTTTTACATGCCAAATTTTCCTTTGAAATTGAGTTACCTCTGTGTGCAGGAGGGCCTACATCCTAAATTCATCTAACCCATTCATCTGGAGAAATATTTCTTGTTGTGCCCTGGTGATATACAAATCTAGTTGTGCTACCATCTTGAAAGTGTTGTATTCAAATTCAACGGACAATAGGGCTTTCTTCCCATAGACCAGCTCATAAGGAGTGAAGCCAGTGGTGGTTTTCTAGGTGGTGTTGTAGGCCCAGGTGGACTCAACTAATTTGTCTGCCCAATCCTTTCTACTGATACTAATCACCTTGGTTAGAATGCCTTCCAATGCTCTGTTGGTTACCTCCACTTACCCATTAGCTTGTGGGTGGTAAGGAGTGGATGTTCTGTGCTTATCTTGTGTTGGGTTAACGTATCTTAAATCACATGAGATGTAAATTGACTAACTTGATCAGTGACCAATTCTCTAGGGTACCCAAAATTATAAAACAAATTTTCCCTTAAGAATTCAACCACTTTTTCTTCAGTTGTCACTTTGATGGCTTTGGCTTTAGCCCATTTGGTCAAATAGTCAGTGCACACAATGATGTACTACTTTTGTTTGGATGGAGGGTCAATGGGCTCTGTTAGCACTTGAGATTTCACCTAGGCTGAGATAGACAAACCTCAAAGCTACATCAAACCATTTCACCTCGTAGCTAGCCCTACGAGGTATGAGAAGGCTCTCTCGGGTCAAACTCGGTGGATTTTTCAATAGGATGAGTTAACCAAGTAGAAACACGGATTTTAGGCTAGTAAACTGATAAGGGGGGTTGATTTAAAGTTTTTGGGGTTTTTGGTGGCAATTGGAGGGAGTGCAATTCAGGGTG